>CM068367.1:1078983156-1079183156 GCA_034769895.1 Magicicada septendecula
AACTTACTCTCATCTAGGTAAACTAACCTATAACCAGAACGCATTTGTTTGCCACAGAGAGTCACTTCTGTCATAAATAATACTTATAAATAGACTCAGTAATAAGAGTTCTTTCGTTTATTTTTATCAATTCCAGTTCATAATAATAACAAGTAAACCAGTAACATTGTTTTAATAGTGCAACATTGATAGCACGTGTTTACAGCTTTGAGCATCAGAAGCAACAACCATGACCGTACGATAGTACGATAATTTGACTATCGTATTGAGGTTAATAATTCTTAAATATTGTTTTTTTTAATTATAATAAATAAGTAAATATTGTCATTTAATATAACATCTTTACTGTATATCTTGTATTATGTATATTCAAAGGATTCACGAAGATTGGTAATACTAATAACCAAAGTAGACATAACCTAAATTACCATATTATCGTACATTGTAACAGTGTTACCAGCCTTGAGCTGAAGAAGTTTCAGAATTTATTTAACTTTGTTGTTGTTTTTAAAAAAAAAAAAAACATTAGTAATTGTTTTAAAGGAGTTTTTACTGAATTCCACTAATGTTAATAAACACCCCAATTTGTTACCAGTGAATAGAGAGTCTTTATTTCTATCAAATAGATATCAATAACTTACATTTTAGAAACAATTATTTCACAAGGTGGCGGCAATATTCAAGCGGTTGATATCTGAATATTCAATTTACAATTGAGTATCAGTGTTATTATATTTAATGTGCATATGTCGATATCCAGACAAAATATTTGTGTGTTATTAATGTATTTCCAGTGAAGTAGAACTGCCCATCAAGAAGATCGAAGACATTCACGGATGGTAAGTGGGGAGGTGAATACAGCAAAATATTAGTGACCGTAATCCCTTTTAAACATAAACATTAACTTCAATTTACCCTTTACTAATTCTATCAAATACTAAACAACAATCACATTACAACGTGAGGGGTGATGAACAGTCTACAACAACAACTACTAAATAAAACTGTTTAAAATAAAAAACAAAAACATTAAACCCATCCATCAAATCAAATTTCAATAAGAGATATATTACAACGTGGCGCCCAACGTCTGAGCGCGAATTAGGACGACGATACCCAATAAAATAAATAAAAAATTTTAAAACCTAATTCAGCGGCAATTACATTGCATAGATATAAAGATGTGGGGACTAACAAAAGCACAGAAAACGGAATTGCTGGAGAAGATGAGTAAAATGATGGAAGAAAATTGTAAGAAAATGGTAGAATCAATCAAGGAAGACAACCGATTGTTCAGGGAATCAATAAGTAGGAGCATAGAGTCAACCATAGAAGATGGCAGGAAATTCAGAGAAAGACTAAGGAAGGAGAGGGAACAGTCAATGGAACAATCCAGCCAGAAAATAGAGGACAATGAACGACAAACTGAAGAATTACCCGAAGATGAAAACATGGAACAAGTGAGTCCAAAGCCTGAGGATGGTGGAGAAAAGGAAACCCAAATAATTAAGAAGATGGAAGAAAGAAGAATAATACGCCTGAAGAAGACAAGGATCACAAAAGAATTAATAGAAATAACTCGAAGTGGTCTAATTAACATGATTAACTTCCCAATCATCGACCGTAAAGAAGGGATCTATAGGAAGGAGTATCGAAGGAGCTTCACGAAAATGGACGAAGAGAAGAACTATGTTACTACAAAGAAGATTATAAACAATAAAGTATTTAAAGCAAATATTCCTAAAAGAAGAATAAGGCATTCCAAGAAAAAGGAAGGTTATCAAGAACAACTGGACCGGATCATTGAAGGATACGCCCAAGAAATAAGAGAATTGCGAAAGAAGAGGAGCCAATCAGTGGAAAAACCCAACCAGAAGACAGATGACGATCAACCAGAATTAGAAGAGATACCAGAAGTTAATAATAACAAAGACCAGGAGGACACTGGACACGTGCGTACCAAAGACAATGAGAAGAGGAAGACGAGAAAACGGGATGCAGATGAAGATCTGTTAGCAGCGAAATGGAAGAGCTGGATGATAGTGAGGTATATGACAAGAACAGATAGAAGCCTGAACACTGAAGAGATCTGAACAACAAGAAGAGAGGAGAGCAACGACTATGGATAAACTGAATAAAAATACATCGAGAAATGGGACGGATTCTTTTAATAACGATTAATGTTACCAAAAATAATATGAACAATACATACAAAATACAAGACCCTGTGACAAAGAAAATTAAAGGTAATTATAAATCAGACTTCCATGAAACGGTATATTGAGAAGTGAATAATGTAAAAAGATGGAATATTATAATGGAAATTATTTATTGTCGATACTAAGTACGAAATGAAAATTATAAATGTAAGAATAAATCTTGACAAGATATTAATTTTATGATATAAAAGTGAAATCCAAAGAAATAATGTAAAATGTGAAGAAAATTGTAATTACCCGTACTATAAATAGAAAAGATTATATACGAGGCCGGCACATAACACCGTTGGCACATATTATAATTTCCAATAGCCAAGTCAACCAGTTATTAACAGCTTACCCGTACTATAAATAGAAAAGATTATATACGAGGCTGACACATAACCTTTGGCACATATTATAATTTCCAATAGCCAAGTCAACCAGTTATTAGCAGCTTACCCGTACTACAAATGTAAGAATTATACGAGAAAGACACCCAAGAACTATGGCATAAAATATATGAAACGTGTATATAAATTCCTAGAGCCAGTCAACTAGTAATTTACCATCTTACCAGTACTACAAAAATAAGAAAGTAATATACAAGATGATATACAGAAAAAGCAACATAAGAAGTTGGAGAAATGGAAGCAAGTAAATATTATTAATATGACCAGATATATGATACCCAACCACGAGGCAAAACACCAGAAGAGAGCCCTATACTAATTAAAATGTAACACAAAGATGTGAATCATGAAGATGAAGGAGATTATGAAGTGACGTTTAATGTGATACCAAGAGAAAAGATTAATTGATGACAAAGAAGAATGAAAAATAATATACTAACGGAGGAGATCATGTGAAAATACCAGTGATGAAATGTAAACAAACTATCCCAGTAAAATATGAAGAATTAAGTTAAGATGAATCAAGAAGAAGAGAATATAATAATGTATAAACCGCAGATGCGTGAGCTAATCCCAAGGATATTTATTATTTGTCGAAAGAACGACCACTTTTTATTTTGAAATGATTTGAGATGAATGATTCAAGCGATCATTTATATTATTGACAGAGATGGTGTACCTCTGAATTTATTGTTGTTAGTATGGACAGCAGAGATGTATGCCACAGTGAGCCACTCTGAACTGCACCAGCTAAAATTATGTTAGGGAATTAAATAAACAAGGGAGATAATTACATGGAAAGGAAAATAATTATGATTCAAATAGAAGAGAATGACGGGATATAAGAAGAACATAAGAGTCAACTTGGAAATATACAACAATTGATGAATTCTTCAGAAAAATAAGTATATGAATTCAGAATTAATCAATTCTTATAGGAAGGCATATGTAACGTACCAAAATAACGGTTACATAAAAAAATGTATAATACGTCAAATGGAAGAGTAACATAAGCATATTTCATCGAGCATGAAAGAAGGAACAGAAGTACGAAAGTCAAAAGTGTATCTACGAATAAATAATATTAAAGCAACCCAATGAAGAAGAAAGAAGAGTCATATGGATATATCATCGAGTATAAAGAAGAAAGAGAAAATACAATGAATCGATATAATACGTTAGCATCCAGGCCCAATAGATCAAAATAGTGAGGGGATATGCCGAAAGTGATTATCATCATAAGAAAGAGACATGTCAAATACAATCATCTTAGTGAGAAAAATAGACTAATTTATCATAATAATGAGATAAATATGGGACCATGATTATCATAATAATGAGTGAGAATGTGGAAGAATATAACTATATTCAGTAAACATGAGTTATTACAGATAGTGAGTAACCAAGACAAAAGCACCAAAAATGACAAAAAATTAACATGAAAAAGAACCAGAAGAAGAAGAAGAAGAGGAAGAAATGTACCATGAAGAATGAAGATTATGTATGACCAGAACAAGACATCAACATTCCCAGAATATGGAAGCACCACAATCAATATAGTAACCAGAATAAGAATAATGATTATTGGACTATTAATAATAAAAAACCAAGTGTTGAACCTCAATAAGTGATCACAAACAATGACAGTGAATACTTTATATAAATGCAACAACAAATGATATAATAACATTAACCCCAAGTAAACAGCACAGACAATATTAGTGAAGTGTTTATAACTGAGGGAAGTGAATAACAATTTATAAGTGAAAGAATCAACGATTAACAAGGGAAATACACAAACAATTAGTGTACCAAGTGTAATCCAAGATTGTAAAACCACAAATATACTCAGTAAGACCACCAATTTAATGACACAGAAAAGTGAAATAATTGCTCAAAGAGACCAATAATAAAAGCATTATAATCCTTGATATGAAATGTGCCTGAATGTCATAGTAACACAGGACAAAAAGTAGATAAATATCAAAGCAATTAAGTAGTAAACAAACTAATTTGTTGAATAGAAACAAATCAATGTACCAAAGCCTAGATACAACCCACCAAAATGTGTAACATAATTAGATTAAAAAACCAAGTATTATTGTATAAACATATAGTGTAAAATGTGTACAAAATATGCAAAACATAGTAATGAACAATTGTAGTAACATGCCATTATGACATGACAGTATTTAAGATAAATACTGAATAAAATATGAAGCATATTGTTGTCAACCAAATGACACATAACCTCACATGAACTGGACCTACAACATAAAATCATACACAATAATTAGATAAGGTAATTATCAATAATTGTTTCAAACAGAGACCAAATAAGAGTAAAAATACAAGACAATGAATACCATATGAACTGAAGGACACAACTAAATGAGTCAGATTAATTAATATAACAATAAACCAATTAGACAGAACCCCATGTGACAATAGAATTAATCAAAAAACATTAACAAAACTTGTCAAGAGAGAGTAAGAAGGTTTATCAATAGTTACAAGAATGTTCAAGACAACTATGAGAATACCTCACAAGTATTATACAAGTAATTTAATGACTGGAATTTAATAAACTAACTAACTGCAATCATAGGACTAGGTGTAAACAACCATCATACAGTAAATTAAAAAGATTTCAGCTAACAAAAAGTTAGTGAATCCACTAAACTGACCATGTACAACATTTGTACACAATTTAATTATTAACAATGCATATAATATATGGTAAAATAACTAAATAAGAGTGACAGAATGGCGAGATGAGAGCATAATGTATTTTAAACAATACTATATATGTAAACAAAATAACATTTGCCAAAATGAAGTATTAGCAAACGTATATAAGTGTATCTAATAGTGTTATAGTACCAAAAATATGTAGTAGAATAAGGGATAATAGTGATGTAAGCAAATATAAACAATCGGACATAGATGGCTTGTACGCCATTAGTACATTTTGTTTAAATTACAAATATATTATTATTATGTATTAGAGTAGATGAGAAATGGACTCCAAACGTTTAATCATAAGTATTAAGATGTAATGACACCAAAATATAGTGGAAAGAACTTATTTTTATTAAGAACCACTATATGAATTTTGAAGAAAATGAAGTGAGTTATTAATGAACGGAATTATTACTTGTTTGGACTTAAATTAAAGACACAAGTGTCCGCAATATAATGCCACTATCCAAATGACAATCTGACTAATAATAAGAAACTTATAAACATTATAAGATTTTCAGTCATTTTCGAAGGGCAATGAACACGTCATACGCAATCTCAAACCAAAGCAGTGACGCTAAAAAATTAAAATATTTATTTAACTAAGACTTTTGGGGTAGAGGGTATCGCATTCTAAACCAATAGTATGACCCGATTTCACCAGACGAAACCAGGAGCTTTGGTGAGATGAACTAATTGTCTTCCGGACATCGATGCGAGCGGAGCCTGTGGCAGTCATCCAAATATATTTTGAAAATCTGCACGTATCTAAGTAATATACCCATAACTAACCTCAACTGAACACCCATTTTATCGTGTGACAGTGTTGTGAGTGAAATAGTGAACCATAAAAGACATGACCAGTGTATAATAAAGGTCATGTTATGTGAAAGAAACAGGGGGTATTATACATTAACAATTTTAAAATATAATGACAAAATAATCTTCGTTAGTCAATGAAAATTATTGTCGACTACGCTAACCAAGTAAACACACTTGCGTGTTTAACTAGTAACGATGAATTATTACCAGATTAAAATGAATAAAGTTCTCGTCTAACTTAATGACAACATTTAATTAAAATATGTTATATTCATGTTCAAAGAATAATAATAGAAGCGGAATCAATATTTTATACCGCACACCATTACTCGTAAATACAGTCGCTTGTTTGACTATGATTTCAGCAGTCTTGAAAAATAAAAAATTAATATGCGAGAACTATCAGTACTGTTAATTTTACATCTTGTTATGAATAAATAATGTGTTTATAAAGATAGTATTAAGATTTTATATGATATTAAATATTCTATTATGTAACTTACTCTCATCTAGGTAAACTAACCTATAACCAGAACGCATTTGTTTGCCACAGAGAGTCACTTCTGTCATAAATAATACTTATAAATAGACTCAGTAATAAGAGTTCTTTCGTTTATTTTTATCAATTCCAGTTCATAATAATAACAAGTAAACCAGTAACATTGTTTTAATAGTGCAACATTGATAGCACGTGTTTACAGCTTTGAGCATCAGAAGCAACAACCATGACCGTACGATAGTACGATAATTTGACTATCGTATTGAGGTTAATAATTCTTAAATATTGTTTTTTTTAATTATAATAAATAAGTAAATATTGTCATTTAATATAACATCTTTACTGTATATCTTGTATTATGTATATTCAAAGGATTCACGAAGATTGGTAATACTAATAACCAAAGTAGACATAACCTAAATTACCATATTATCGTACATTGTAACAGTGTTACCAGCCTTGAGCTGAAGAAGTTTCAGAATTTATTTAACTTTGTTGTTGTTTTTAAAAAAAAAAAAACATTAGTAATTGTTTTAAAGGAGTTTTTACTGAATTCCACTAATGTTAATAAACACCCCAATTTGTTACCAGTGAATAGAGAGTCTTTATTTCTATCAAATAGATATCAATAACTTACATTTTAGAAACAATTATTTCACAAGGTGGCGGCAATATTCAAGCGGTTGATATCTGAATATTCAATTTACAATTGAGTATCAGTGTTATTATATTTAATGTGCATATGTCGATATCCAGACAAAATATTTGTGTGTTATTAATGTATTTCCAGTGAAGTAGAACTGCCCATCAAGAAGATCGAAGACATTCACGGATGGTAAGTGGGGAGGTGAATACAGCAAAATATTAGTGACCGTAATCCCTTTTAAACATAAACATTAACTTCAATTTACCCTTTACTAATTCTATCAAATACTAAACAACAATCACATTACAACGTGAGGGGTGATGAACAGTCTACAACAACAACTACTAAATAAAACTGTTTAAAATAAAAAACAAAAACATTAAACCCATCCATCAAATCAAATTTCAATAAGAGATATATTACAACGTGGCGCCCAACGTCTGAGCGCGAATTAGGACGACGATACCCAATAAAATAAATAAAAAATTTTAAAACCTAATTCAGCGGCAATTACATTGCATAGATATAAAGATGTGGGGACTAACAAAAGCACAGAAAACGGAATTGCTGGAGAAGATGAGTAAAATGATGGAAGAAAATTGTAAGAAAATGGTAGAATCAATCAAGGAAGACAACCGATTGTTCAGGGAATCAATAAGTAGGAGCATAGAGTCAACCATAGAAGATGGCAGGAAATTCAGAGAAAGACTAAGGAAGGAGAGGGAACAGTCAATGGAACAATCCAGCCAGAAAATAGAGGACAATGAACGACAAACTGAAGAATTACCCGAAGATGAAAACATGGAACAAGTGAGTCCAAAGCCTGAGGATGGTGGAGAAAAGGAAACCCAAATAATTAAGAAGATGGAAGAAAGAAGAATAATACGCCTGAAGAAGACAAGGATCACAAAAGAATTAATAGAAATAACTCGAAGTGGTCTAATTAACATGATTAACTTCCCAATCATCGACCATAAAGAAGGGATCTATAGGAAGGAGTATCGAAGGAGCTTCACGAAAATGGACGAAGAGAAGAACTATGTTACTACAAAGAAGATTATAAACAATAAAGTATTTAAAGCAAATATTCCTAAAAGAAGAATAAGGCATTCCAAGAAAAAGGAAGGTTATCAAGAACAACTGGACCGGATCATTGAAGGATACGCCCAAGAAATAAGAGAATTGCGAAAGAAGAGGAGCCAATCAGTGGAAAAACCCAACCAGAAGACAGATGACGATCAACCAGAATTAGAAGAGATACCAGAAGTTAATAATAACAAAGACCAGGAGGACACTGGACACGTGCGTACCAAAGACAATGAGAAGAGGAAGACGAGAAAACGGGATGCAGATGAAGATCTGTTAGCAGCGAAATGGAAGAGCTGGATGATAGTGAGGTATATGACAAGAACAGATAGAAGCCTGAACACTGAAGAGATCTGAACAACAAGAAGAGAGGAGAGCAACGACTATGGATAAACTGAATAAAAATACATCGAGAAATGGGACGGATTCTTTTAATAACGATTAATGTTACCAAAAATAATATGAACAATACATACAAAATACAAGACCCTGTGACAAAGAAAATTAAAGGTAATTATAAATCAGACTTCCATGAAACGGTATATTGAGAAGTGAATAATGTAAAAAGATGGAATATTATAATGGAAATTATTTATTGTCGATACTAAGTACGAAATGAAAATTATAAATGTAAGAATAAATCTTGACAAGATATTAATTTTATGATATAAAAGTGAAATCCAAAGAAATAATGTAAAATGTGAAGAAAATTGTAATTACCCGTACTATAAATAGAAAAGATTATATACGAGGCCGGCACATAACACCGTTGGCACATATTATAATTTCCAATAGCCAAGTCAACCAGTTATTAACAGCTTACCCGTACTATAAATAGAAAAGATTATATACGAGGCTGACACATAACCTTTGGCACATATTATAATTTCCAATAGCCAAGTCAACCAGTTATTAGCAGCTTACCCGTACTACAAATGTAAGAATTATACGAGAAAGACACCCAAGAACTATGGCATAAAATATATGAAACGTGTATATAAATTCCTAGAGCCAGTCAACTAGTAATTTACCATCTTACCAGTACTACAAAAATAAGAAAGTAATATACAAGATGATATACAGAAAAAGCAACATAAGAAGTTGGAGAAATGGAAGCAAGTAAATATTATTAATATGACCAGATATATGATACCCAACCACGAGGCAAAACACCAGAAGAGAGCCCTATACTAATTAAAATGTAACACAAAGATGTGAATCATGAAGATGAAGGAGATTATGAAGTGACGTTTAATGTGATACCAAGAGAAAAGATTAATTGATGACAAAGAAGAATGAAAAATAATATACTAACGGAGGAGATCATGTGAAAATACCAGTGATGAAATGTAAACAAACTATCCCAGTAAAATATGAAGAATTAAGTTAAGATGAATCAAGAAGAAGAGAATATAATAATGTATAAACCGCAGATGCGTGAGCTAATCCCAAGGATATTTATTATTTGTCGAAAGAACGACCACTTTTTATTTTGAAATGATTTGAGATGAATGATTCAAGCGATCATTTATATTATTGACAGAGATGGTGTACCTCTGAATTTATTGTTGTTAGTATGGACAGCAGAGATGTATGCCACAGTGAGCCACTCTGAACTGCACCAGCTAAAATTATGTTAGGGAATTAAATAAACAAGGGAGATAATTACATGGAAAGGAAAATAATTATGATTCAAATAGAAGAGAATGACGGGATATAAGAAGAACATAAGAGTCAACTTGGAAATATACAACAATTGATGAATTCTTCAGAAAAATAAGTATATGAATTCAGAATTAATCAATTCTTATAGGAAGGCATATGTAACGTACCAAAATAACGGTTACATAAAAAAATGTATAATACGTCAAATGGAAGAGTAACATAAGCATATTTCATCGAGCATGAAAGAAGGAACAGAAGTACGAAAGTCAAAAGTGTATCTACGAATAAATAATATTAAAGCAACCCAATGAAGAAGAAAGAAGAGTCATATGGATATATCATCGAGTATAAAGAAGAAAGAGAAAATACAATGAATCGATATAATACGTTAGCATCCAGGCCCAATAGATCAAAATAGTGAGGGGATATGCCGAAAGTGATTATCATCATAAGAAAGAGACATGTCAAATACAATCATCTTAGTGAGAAAAATAGACTAATTTATCATAATAATGAGATAAATATGGGACCATGATTATCATAATAATGAGTGAGAATGTGGAAGAATATAACTATATTCAGTAAACATGAGTTATTACAGATAGTGAGTAACCAAGACAAAAGCACCAAAAATGACAAAAAATTAACATGAAAAAGAACCGGAAGAAGAAGAAGAAGAGGAAGAAATGTACCATGAAGAATGAAGATTATGTATGACCAGAACAAGACATCAACATTCCCAGAATATGGAAGCACCACAATCAATATAGTAACCAGAATAAGAATAATGATTATTGGACTATTAATAATAAAAAACCAAGTGTTGAACCTCAATAAGTGATCACAAACAATGACAGTGAATACTTTATATAAATGCAACAACAAATGATATAATAACATTAACCCCAAGTAAACAGCACAGACAATATTAGTGAAGTGTTTATAACTGAGGGAAGTGAATAACAATTTATAAGTGAAAGAATCAACGATTAACAAGGGAAATACACAAACAATTAGTGTACCAAGTGTAATCCAAGATTGTAAAACCACAAATATACTCAGTAAGACCACCAATTTAATGACACAGAAAAGTGAAATAATTGCTCAAAGAGACCAATAATAAAAGCATTATAATCCTTGATATGAAATGTGCCTGAATGTCATAGTAACACAGGACAAAAAGTAGATAAATATCAAAGCAATTAAGTAGTAAACAAACTAATTTGTTGAATAGAAACAAATCAATGTACCAAAGCCTAGATACAACCCACCAAAATGTGTAACATAATTAGATTAAAAAACCAAGTATTATTGTATAAACATATAGTGTAAAATGTGTACAAAATATGCAAAACATAGTAATGAACAATTGTAGTAACATGCCATTATGACATGACAGTATTTAAGATAAATACTGAATAAAATATGAAGCATATTGTTGTCAACCAAATGACACATAACCTCACATGAACTGGACCTACAACATAAAATCATACACAATAATTAGATAAGGTAATTATCAATAATTGTTTCAAACAGAGACCAAATAAGAGTAAAAATACAAGACAATGAATACCATATGAACTGAAGGACACAACTAAATGAGTCAGATTAATTAATATAACAATAAACCAATTAGACAGAACCCCATGTGACAATAGAATTAATCAAAAAACATTAACAAAACTTGTCAAGAGAGAGTAAGAAGGTTTATCAATAGTTACAAGAATGTTCAAGACAACTATGAGAATACCTCACAAGTATTATACAAGTAATTTAATGACTGGAATTTAATAAACTAACTAACTGCAATCATAGGACTAGGTGTAAACAACCATCATACAGTAAATTAAAAAGATTTCAGCTAACAAAAAGTTAGTGAATCCACTAAACTGACCATGTACAACATTTGTACACAATTTAATTATTAACAATGCATATAATATATGGTAAAATAACTAAATAAGAGTGACAGAATGGCGAGATGAGAGCATAATGTATTTTAAACAATACTATATATGTAAACAAAATAACATTTGCCAAAATGAAGTATTAGCAAACGTATATAAGTGTATCTAATAGTGTTATAGTACCAAAAATATGTAGTAGAATAAGGGATAATAGTGATGTAAGCAAATATAAACAATCGGACATAGATGGCTTGTACGCCATTAGTACATTTTGTTTAAATTACAAATATATTATTATTATGTATTAGAGTAGATGAGAAATGGACTCCAAACGTTTAATCATAAGTATTAAGATGTAATGACACCAAAATATAGTGGAAAGAACTTATTTTTATTAAGAACCACTATATGAATTTTGAAGAAAATGAAGTGAGTTATTAATGAACGGAATTATTACTTGTTTGGACTTAAATTAAAGACACAAGTGTCCGCAATATAATGCCACTATCCAAATGACAATCTGACTAATAATAAGAAACTTATAAACATTATAAGATTTTCAGTCATTTTCGAAGGGCAATGAACACGTCATACGCAATCTCAAACCAAAGCAGTGACGCTAAAAAATTAAAATATTTATTTAACTAAGACTTTTGGGGTAGAGGGTATCGCATTCTAAACCAATAGTATGACCCGATTTCACCAGACGAAACCAGGAGCTTTGGTGAGATGAACTAATTGTCTTCCGGACATCGATGCGAGCGGAGCCTGTGGCAGTCATCCAAATATATTTTGAAAATCTGCACGTATCTAAGTAATATACCCATAACTAACCTCAACTGAACACCCATTTTATCGTGTGACAGTGTTGTGAGTGAAATAGTGAATCATAAAAGACATGACCAGTGTATAATAAAGGTCATGTTATGTGAAAGAAACAGGGGGTATTATACATTAACAATTTTAAAATATAATGACAAAATAATCTTCGTTAGTCAATGAAAATTATTGTCGACTACGCTAACCAAGTAAACACACTTGCGTGTTTAACTAGTAACGATGAATTATTACCAGATTAAAATGAATAAAGTTCTCGTCTAACTTAATGACGACATTTAATTAAAATATGTTATATTCATGTTCAAAGAATAATAATAGAAGCGGAATCAATATTTTATACCGCACACCATTACTCGTAAATATAGTCGCTTGTTTGACTATGATTTCAGCAGTCTTGAAAAATAAAAAATTAATATGCGAGAACTATCAGTACTGTTAATTTTACATCTTGTTATGAATAAATAATGTGTTTATAAAGATAGTATTAAGATTTTATATGATATTAAATATTCTATTATGTAACTTACTCTCATCTAGGTAAACTAACCTATAACCAGAACGCATTTGTTTGCCACAGAGAGTCACTTCTGTCATAAATAATACTTATAAATAGACTCAGTAATAAGAGTTCTTTCGTTTATTTTTATCAATTCCAGTTCATAATAATAACAAGTAAACCAGTAACATTGTTTTAATAGTGCAACATTGATAGCACGTGTTTACAGCTTTGAGCATCAGAAGCAACAACCATGACCGTACGATAGTACGATAATTTGACTATCGTATTGAGGTTAATAATTCTTAAATATTGTTTTTTTTAATTATAATAAATAAGTAAATATTGTCATTTAATATAACATCTTTACTGTATATCTTGTATTATGTATATTCAAAGGATTCACGAAGATTGGTAATACTAATAACCAAAGTAGACATAACCTAAATTACCATATTATCGTACATTGTAACAGTGTTACCAGCCTTGAGCTGAAGAAGTTTCAGAATTTATTTAACTTTGTTGTTGTTTTTAAAAAAAAAAAAAACATTAGTAATTGTTTTAAAGGAGTTTTTACTGAATTCCACTAATGTTAATAAACACCCCAATTTGTTACCAGTGAATAGAGAGTCTTTATTTCTATCAAATAGATATCAATAACTTACATTTTAGAAACAATTATTTCACAAGGTGGCGGCAATATTCAAGCGGTTGATATCTGAATATTCAATTTACAATTGAGTATCAGTGTTATTATATTTAATGTGCATATGTCGATATCCAGACAAAATATTTGTGTGTTATTAATGTATTTCCAGTGAAGTAGAACTGCCCATCAAGAAGATCGAAGACATTCACGGATGGTAAGTGGGGAGGTGAATACAGCAAAATATTAGTGACCGTAATCCCTTTTAAACATAAACATTAACTTCAATTTACCCTTTACTAATTCTATCAAATACTAAACAACAATCACATTACAACGTGAGGGGTGATGAACAGTCTACAACAACAACTACTAAATAAAACTGTTTAAAATAAAAAACAAAAACATTAAACCCATCCATCAAATCAAATTTCAATAAGAGATATATTACAACGTGGCGCCCAACGTCTGAGCGCGAATTAGGACGACGATACCCAATAAAATAAATAAAAAATTTTAAAACCTAATTCAGCGGCAATTACATTGCATAGATATAAAGATGTGGGGACTAACAAAAGCACAGAAAACGGAATTGCTGGAGAAGATGAGTAAAATGATGGAAGAAAATTGTAAGAAAATGGTAGAATCAATCAAGGAAGACAACCGATTGTTCAGGGAATCAATAAGTAGGAGCATAAAGTCAACCATAGAAGATGGCAGGAAATTCAGAGAAAGACTAAGGAAGGAGAGGGAACAGTCAATGGAACAATCCAGCCAGAAAATAGAGGACAATGAACGACAAACTGAAGAATTACCCGAAGATGAAAACATGGAACAAGTGAGTCCAAAGCCTGAGGATGGTGGAGAAAAGGAAACCCAAATAATTAAGAAGATGGAAGAAAGAAGAATAATACGCCTGAAGAAGACAAGGATCACAAAAGAATTAATAGAAATAACTCGAAGTGGTCTAATTAACATGATTAACTTCCCAATCATCGACCGTAAAGAAGGGATCTATAGGAAGGAGTATCGAAGGAGCTTCACGAAAATGGACGAAGAGAAGAACTATGTTACTACAAAGAAGATTATAAACAATAAAGTATTTAAAGCAAATATTCCTAAAAGAAGAATAAGGCATTCCAAGAAAAAGGAAGGTTATCAAGAACAACTGGACCGGATCATTGAAGGATACGCCCAAGAAATAAGAGAATTGCGAAAGAAGAGGAGCCAATCAGTGGAAAAACCCAACCAGAAGACAGATGACGATCAACCAGAATTAGAAGAGATACCAGAAGTTAATAATAACAAAGACCAGGAGGACACTGGACACGTGCGTACCAAAGACAATGAGAAGAGGAAGACGAGAAAACGGGATGCAGATGAAGATCTGTTAGCAGCGAAATGGAAGAGCTGGATGATAGTGAGGTATATGACAAGAACAGATAGAAGCCTGAACACTGAAGAGATCTGAACAACAAGAAGAGAGGAGAGCAACGACTATGGATAAACTGAATAAAAATACATCGAGAAATGGGACGGATTCTTTTAATAACGATTAATGTTACCAAAAATAATATGAACAATACATACAAAATACAAGACCCTGTGACAAAGAAAATTAAAGGTAATTATAAATCAGACTTCCATGAAACGGTATATTGAGAAGTGAATAATGTAAAAAGATGGAATATTATAATGGAAATTATTTATTGTCGATACTAAGTATGAAATGAAAATTATAAATGTAAGAATAAATCTTGACAAGATATTAATTTTATGATATAAAAGTGAAATCCAAAGAAATAATGTAAAATGTGAAGAAAATTGTAATTACCCGTACTATAAATAGAAAAGATTATATACGAGGCCGGCACATAACACCGTTGGCACATATTATAATTTCCAATAGCCAAGTCAACCAGTTATTAACAGCTTACCCGTACTATAAATAGAAAAGATTATATACGAGGCTGACACATAACCTTTGGCACATATTATAATTTCCAATAGCCAAGTCAACCAGTTATTAGCAGCTTACCCGTACTACAAATGTAAGAATTATACGAGAAAGACACCCAAGAACTATGGCATAAAATATATGAAACGTGTATATAAATTCCTAGAGCCAGTCAACTAGTAATTTACCATCTTACCAGTACTACAAAAATAAGAAAGTAATATACAAGATGATATACAGAAAAAGCAACATAAGAAGTTGGAGAAATGGAAGCAAGTAAATATTATTAATATGACCAGATATATGATACCCAACCACGAGGCAAAACACCAGAAGAGAGCCCTATACTAATTAAAATGTAACACAAAGATGTGAATCATGAAGATGAAGGAGATTATGAAGTGACGTTTAATGTGATACCAAGAGAAAAGATTAATTGATGACAAAGAAGAATGAAAAATAATATACTAACGGAGGAGATCATGTGAAAATACCAGTGATGAAATGTAAACAAACTATCCCAGTAAAATATGAAGAATTAAGTTAAGATGAATCAAGAAGAAGAGAATATAATAATGTATAAACCGCAGATGCGTGAGCTAATCCCAAGGATATTTATTATTTGTCGAAAGAACGACCACTTTTTATTTTGAAATGATTTGAGATGAATGATTCAAGCGATCATTTATATTATTGACAGAGATGGTGTACCTCTGAATTTATTGTTGTTAGTATGGACAGCAGAGATGTATGCCACAGTGAGCCACTCTGAACTGCACCAGCTAAAATTATGTTAGGGAATTAAATAAACAAGGGAGATAATTACATGGAAAGGAAAATAATTATGATTCAAATAGAAGAGAATGACGGGATATAAGAAGAACATAAGAGTCCACTTGGAAATATACAACAATTGATGAATTCTTCAGAAAAATAAGTATACGAATTCAGAATTAATCAATTCTTATAGGAAGGCATATGTAACGTACCAAAATAACGGATACATAAAAAAATGTATAATACGTCAAATGGAAGAGTAACATAAGCATATTTCATCGAGCATGAAAGAAGGAACAGAAGTACGAAAGTCAAAAGTGTATCTACGAATAAATAATATTAAAGCAACCCAATGAAGAAGAAAGAAGAGTCATATGGATATATCATCGAGTATAAAGAAGAAAGAGAAAATACAATGAATCGATATAATACGTTAGCATCCAGGCCCAATAGATCAAAATAGTGAGGGGATATGCCGAAAGTGATTATCATCATAAGAAAGAGACATGTCAAATACAATCATCTTAGTGAGAAAAATAGACTAATTTATCATAATAATGAGATAAATATGGGACCATGATTATCATAATAATGAGTGAGAATGTGGAAGAATATAACTATATTCAGTAAACATGAGTTATTACAGATAGTGAGTAACCAAGACAAAAGCACCAAAAATGACAAAAAATTAACATGAAAAAGAACCAGAAGAAGAAGAAGAAGAGGAAGAAATGTACCATGAAGAATGAAGATTATGTATGACCAGAACAAGACATCAACATTCCCAGAATATGGAAGCACCACAATCAATATAGTAACCAGAATAAGAATAATGATTATTGGACTATTAATAATAAAAAACCAAGTGTTGAACCTCAATAAGTGATCACAAACAATGACAGTGAATACTTTGTATAAATGCAACAACAAATGATATAATAACATTAACCCCAAGTAAACAGCACAGACAATATTAGTGAAGTGTTTATAACTGAGGGAAGTGAATAACAATTTATAAGTGAAAGAATCAACGATTAACAAGGGAAATACACAAACAATTAGTGTACCAAGTGTAATCCAAGATTGTAAAACCACAAATATACTCAGTAAGACCACCAATTTAATGACACAGAAAAGTGAAATAATTGCTCAAAGAGACCAATAATAAAAGCATTATAATCCTTGATATGAAATGTGCCTGAATGTCATAGTAACACAGGACAAAAAGTAGATAAATATCAAAGCAATTAAGTAGTAAACAAACTAATTTGTTGAATAGAAACAAATCAATGTACCAAAGCCTAGATACAACCCACCAAAATGTGTAACATAATTAGATTAAAAAACCAAGTATTATTGTATAAACATATAGTGTAAAATGTGTACAAAATATGCAAAACATAGTAATGAACAATTGTAGTAACATGCCATTATGACATGACAGTATTTAAGATAAATACTGAATAAAATATGAAGCATATTGTTGTCAACCAAATGACACATAACCTCACATGAACTGGACCTACAACATAAAATCATACACAATAATTAGATAAGGTAATTATCAATAATTGTTTCAAACAGAGACCAAATAAGAGTAAAAATACAAGACAATGAATACCATATGAACTGAAGGACACAACTAAATGAGTCAGATTAATTAATATAACAATAAACCAATTAGACAGAACCCCATGTGACAATAGAATTAATCAAAAAACATTAACAAAACTTGTCAAGAGAGAGTAAGAAGGTTTATCAATAGTTACAAGAATGTTCAAGACAACTATGAGAATACCTCACAAGTATTATACAAGTAATTTAATGACTGGAATTTAATAAACTAACTAACTGCAATCATAGGACTAGGTGTAAACAACCATCATACAGTAAATTAAAAAGATTTCAGCTAACAAAAAGTTAGTGAATCCACTAAACTGACCATGTACAACATTTGTACACAATTTAATTATTAACAATGCATATAATATATGGTAAAATAACTAAATAAGAGTGACAGAATGGCGAGATGAGAGCATAATGTATTTTAAACAATACTATATATGTAAACAAAATAACATTTGCCAAAATGAAGTATTAGCAAACGTATATAAGTGTATCTAATAGTGTTATAGTACCAAAAATATGTAGTAGAATAAGGGATAATAGTGATGTAAGCAAATATAAACAATCGGACATAGATGGCTTGTACGCCATTAGTACATTTTGTTTAAATTACAAATATATTATTATTATGTATTAGAGTAGATGAGAAATGAACTCCAAACGTTTAATCATAAGTATTAAGATGTAATGACACCAAAATATAGTGGAAAGAACTTATTTTTATTAAGAACCACTATATGAATTTTGAAGAAAATGAAGTGAGTTATTAATGAACGGAATTATTACTTGTTTGGACTTAAATTAAAGACACAAGTGTCCGCAATATAATGCCACTATCCAAATGACAATCTGACTAATAATAAGAAACTTATAAACATTATAAGATTTTCAGTCATTTTCGAAGGGCAATGAACACGTCATACGCAATCTCAAACCAAAGCAGTGACGCTAAAAAATTAAAATATTTATTTAACTAAGACTTTTGGGGTAGAGGGTATCGCATTCTAAACCAATAGTATGACCCGATTTCACCAGACGAAACCAGGAGCTTTGGTGAGATGAACTAATTGTCTTCCGGACATCGATGCGAGCGGAGCCTGTGGCAGTCATCCAAATATATTTTGAAAATCTGCACGTATCTAAGTAATATACCCATAACTAACCTCAACTGAACACCCATTTTATCGTGTGACAGTGTTGTGAGTGAAATAGTGAACCATAAAAGACATGACCAGTGTATAATAAAGGTCATGTTATGTGAAAGAAACAGGGGGTATTATACATTAACAATTTTAAAATATAATGACAAAATAATCTTCGTTAGTCAATGAAAATTATTGTCGACTACGCTAACCAAGTAAACACACTTGCGTGTTTAACTAGTAACGATGAATTATTACCAGATTAAAATGAATAAAGTTCTCGTCTAACTTAATGACGACATTTAATTAAAATATGTTATATTCATGTTCAAAGAATAATAATAGAAGCGGAATCAATATTTTATACCGCACACCATTACTCGTAAATATAGTCGCTTGTTTGACTATGATTTCAGCAGTCTTGAAAAATAAAAAATTAATATGCGAGAACTATCAGTACTGTTAATTTTACATCTTGTTATGAATAAATAATGTGTTTATAAAGATAGTATTAAGATTTTATATGATATTAAATATTCTATTATGTAACTTACTCTCATCTAGGTAAACTAACCTATAACCAGAACGCATTTGTTTGCCACAGAGAGTCACTTCTGTCATAAATAATTCTTATAAATAGACTCAGTAATAAGAGTTCTTTCGTTTATTTTTATCAATTCCAGTTCATAATAATAACAAGTAAACCAGTAACATTGTTTTAATAGTGCAACATTGATAGCACGTGTTTACAGCTTTGAGCATCAGAAGCAACAACCATGACCGTACGATAGTACGATAATTTGACTATCGTATTGAGGTTAATAATTCTTAAATATTGTTTTTTTTAATTATAATAAATAAGTAAATATTGTCATTTAATATAACATCTTTACTGTATATCTTGTATTATGTATATTCAAAGGATTCACGAAGATTGGTAATACTAATAACCAAAGTAGACATAACCTAAATTACCATATTATCGTACATTGTAACAGTGTTACCAGCCTTGAGCTGAAGAAGTTTCAGAATTTATTTAACTTTGTTGTTGTTTTTTTAAAAAAAAAAAAACATTAGTAATTGTTTTAAAGGAGTTTTTACTGAATTCCACTAATGTTAATAAACACCCCAATTTGTTACCAGTGAATAGAGAGTCTTTATTTCTATCAAATAGATATCAATAACTTACATTTTAGAAACAATTATTTCACAAGGTGGCGGCAATATTCAAGCGGTTGATATCTGAATATTCAATTTACAATTAAGTATCAGTGTTATTATATTTAATGTGCATATGTCGATATCCAGACAAAATATTTGTGTGTTATTAATGTATTTCCAGTGAAGTAGAACTGCCCATCAAGAAGATCGAAGACATTCACGGATGGTAAGTGGGGAGGTGAATACAGCAAAATATTAGTGACCGTAATCCCTTTTAAACATAAACATTAACTTCAATTTACCCTTTACTAATTCTATCAAATACTAAACAACAATCACATTACAACGTGAGGGGTGATGAACAGTCTACAACAACAACTACTAAATAAAACTGTTTAAAATAAAAAACAAAAACATTAAACCCATCCATCAAATCAAATTTCAATAAGAGATATATTACAACGTGGCGCCCAACGTCTGAGCGCGAATTAGGACGACGATACCCAATAAAATAAATAAAAAATTTTAAAACCTAATTCAGCGGCAATTACATTGCATAGATATAAAGATGTGGGGACTAACAAAAGCACAGAAAACGGAATTGCTGGAGAAGATGAGTAAAATGATGGAAGAAAATTGTAAGAAAATGGTAGAATCAATCAAGGAAGACAACCGATTGTTCAGGGAATCAATAAGTAGGAGCATAGAGTCAACCATAGAAGATGGCAGGAAATTCAGAGAAAGACTAAGGAAGGAGAGGGAACAGTCAATGGAACAATCCAGCCAGAAAATAGAGGACAATGAACGACAAACTGAAGAATTACCCGAAGATGAAAACATGGAACAAGTGAGTCCAAAGCCTGAGGATGGTGGAGAAAAGGAAACCCAAATAATTAAGAAGATGGAAGAAAGAAGAATAATACGCCTGAAGAAGACAAGGATCACAAAAGAATTAATAGAAATAACTCGAAGTGGTCTAATTAACATGATTAACTTCCCAATCATCGACCGTAAAGAAGGGATCTATAGGAAGGAGTATCGAAGGAGCTTCACGAAAATGGACGAAGAGAAGAACTATGTTACAACAAAGAAGATTATAAACAATAAAGTATTTAAAGCAAATATTCCTAAAAGAAGAATAAGGCATTCCAAGAAAAAGGAAGGTTATCAAGAACAACTGGACCGGATCATTGAAGGATACGCCCAAGAAATAAGAGAATTGCGAAAGAAGAGGAGCCAATCAGTGGAAAAACCCAACCAGAAGACAGATGACGATCAACCAGAATTAGAAGAGATACCAGAAGTTAATAATAACAAAGACCAGGAGGACACTGGACACGTGCGTACCAAAGACAATGAGAAGAGGAAGACGAGAAAACGGGAAGCAGATGAAGATCTGTTAGCAGCGAAATGGAAGAGCTGGATGATAGTGAGGTATATGACAAGAACAGATAGAAGCCTGAACACTGAAGAGATCCGAACAACAAGAAGAGAGGAGAGCAACGACTATGGATAAACTGAATAAAAATACATCGAGAAATGGGACGGATTCTTTTAATAACGATTAATGTTACCAAAAATAATATGAACAATACATACAAAATACAAGACCCTGTGACAAAGAAAATTAAAGGTAATTATAAATCAGACTTCCATGAAACGGTATATTGAGAAGTGAATAATGTAAAAAGATGGAATATTATAATGGAAATTATTTATTGTCGATACTAAGTACGAAATGAAAATTATAAATGTAAGAATAAATCTTGACAAGATATTAATTTTATGATATAAAAGTGAAATCCAAAGAAATAATGTAAAATGTGAAGAAAATTGTAATTACCCGTACTATAAATAGAAAAGATTATATACGAGGCCGGCACATAACACCATTGGCACATATTATAATTTCCAATAGCCAAGTCAACCAGTTATTAACAGCTTACCCGTACTATAAATAGAAAAGATTATATACGAGGCTGACACATAACCTTTGGCACATATTATAATTTCCAATAGCCAAGTCAACCAGTTATTAGCAGCTTACCCGTACTACAAATGTAAGAATTATACGAGAAAGACACCCAAGAACTATGGCATAAAATATATGAAACGTGTATATAAATTCCTAGAGCCAGTCAACTAGTAATTTACCATCTTACCAGTACTACAAAAATAAGAAAGTAATATACAAGATGATATACAGAAAAAGCAACATAAGAAGTTGGAGAAATGGAAGCAAGTAAATATTATTAATATGACCAGATATATGATACCCAACCACGAGGCAAAACACCAGAAGAGAGCCTATACTAATTAAAATGTAACACAAAGATGTGAATCATGAAGATGAAGGAGATTATGAAGTGACGTATAATGTGATACCAAGAGAAAAGATTAATTGATGACAAAGAAGAATTAAAAATAATATACTAACGGAGGAGATCATGTGAAAATACCAGTGATGAAATGTAAACAAACTATCCCAGTAAAATATGAAGAATTAAGTTAAGATGAATCAAGAAGAAGAGAATATAATAATGTATAAACCGCAGATGCGTGAGCTAATCCCAAGGATATTTATTATTTGTCGAAAGAACGACCACTTTTTATTTTGAAATGATTTGAGATGAATGATTCAAGCGATCATTTATATTATTGACAGAGATGGTGTACCTCTGAATTTATTGTTGTTAGTATGGACAGCAGAGATGTATGCCACAGTGAGCCACTCTGAACTGCACCAGCTAAAATTATGTTAGGGAATTAAATAAACAAGGGAGATAATTACATGGAAAGGAAAATAATTATGATTCAAATAGAAGAGAATGACGGGATATAAGAAGAACATAAGAGTCCACTTGGAAATATACAACAATTGATGAATTCTTCAGAAAAATAAGTATACGAATTAAGAATTAATCAATTCTTATAGGAAGGCATATGTAACGTACCAAAATAACGGTTACATAAAAAAATGTATAATACGTCAAATGGAAGAGTAACATAAGCATATTTCATCGAGCATGAAAGAAGGAACAGAAGTACGAAAGTCAAAAGTGTATCTACGAATAAATAATATTAAAGCAACCCAATGAAGAAGAAAGAAGAGTCATATGGATATATCATCGAGTATAAAGAAGAAAGAGAAAATACAATGAATCGATATAATACGTTAGCATCCAGGCCCAATAGATCAAAATAGTGAGGGGATATGCCGAAAGTGATTATCATCATAAGAAAGAGACATGTCAAATACAATCATCTTAGTGAGAAAAATAGACTAATTTATCATAATAATGAGATAAATATGGGACCATGATTATCATAATAATGAGTGAGAATGTGGAAGAATATAACTATATTCAGTAAACATGAGTTATTACAGATAGTGAGTAACCAAGACAAAAGCACCAAAAATGACAAAAAATTAACATGAAAAAGAACCAGAAGAAGAAGAAGAAGAGGAAGAAATGTACCATGAAGAATGAAGATTATGTATGACCAGAACAAGACATCAACATTCCCAGAATATGGAAGCACCACAATCAATATAGTAACCAGAATAAGAATAATGATTATTGGACTATTAATAATAAAAAACCAAGTGTTGAACCTCAATAAGTGATCACAAACAATGACAGTGAATACTTTGTATAAATGCAACAACAAATGATATAATAACATTAACCCCAAGTAAACAGCACAGACAATATTAGTGAAGTGTTTATAACTGAGGGAAGTGAATAACAATTTATAAGTGAAAGAATCAACGATTAACAAGGGAAATACACAAACAATTAGTGTACCAAGTGTAATCCAAGATTGTAAAACCACAAATATACTCAGTAAGACCACCAATTTAATGACACAGAACAGTGAAATAATTGCTCAAAGAGACCAATAATAAAAGCATTATAATCCTTGATATGAAATGTGCCTGAATGTCATAGTAACACAGGACAAAAAGTAGATAAATATCAAAGCAATTAAGTAGTAAACAAACTAATTTGTTGAATAGAAACAAATCAATGTACCAAAGCCTAGATACAACCCACCAAAATGTGTAACATAATTAGATTAAAAAACCAAGTATTATTGTATAAACATATAGTGTAAAATGTGTACAAAATATGCAAAACATAGTAATGAACAATTGTAGTAACATGCCATAATGACATGACAGTATTTAAGATAAATACTGAATAAAATATGAAGCATATTGTTGTCAACCAAATGACACATAACCTCACATGAACTGGACCTACAACATGAAATCATACACAATAATTAGATAAGGTAATTATCAATAATTGTTTCAAACAGAGACCAAATAAGAGTAAAAATACAAGACAATTAATACCATATGAACTGAAGGACACAACTAAATGAGTCAGATTAATTATAATAACAATAAACCAATTAGACTGAACCCCATGTGACAATAGAATTAATCAAAAAACATTAACAAAACTTGTAAGGAGAGAGTAAGAAGGTTTATCAATAGTTAGAAGAATGTTCAAGAAAACTATGAGAATACCTCACAAGTATTATACAAGTAATTTAATGACTGGAATTTAATAAACTAACTAACTGCAATCATAGGACTAGGTGTAAACAACCATCATACAGTAAATTAAAAAGATTTCAGCTAACAAAAAGTTAGTGAATCCACTAAACTGACCATGTACAACATTTGTACACAATTTAATTATTAACAATGCATATAATATATGGTAAAATAACTAAATAAGAGTGACAGAATGGCGAGATGAGAGCATAATGTATTTTAAACAATACTATATATGTAAACAAAATAACATTTGCCAAAATGAAGTATTAGCAAACATATGTAAGTGTATCTAATAGTGTTATAGTACCAAAAATGTGTAGTAGAATAAGGGATAATAGTGATGTAAGCAAATATAAACAATCGGACATAGATGGCTTGTACGCCATTAGTACATTTTGTTTAAATTACAAATATATTAATATTATGTATTAGAGTAGATGAGAAATGGACTCCAAATGTTTAATCATAAGTATTAAGATGTAATTACACCAAAATATAGTGGAAAGAACTTATTTTTATTAAGAACCACTATATGAATTTTGAAGAAAGTGAAGTGAGTTATAAATGAACGGAATTATTACTTGTTTGGACTTAAATTAAAGACACAAGTGTCCGCAATATAATGCCACTATCCAAATGACAATCTGACTAATAATAAGAAACTTATAAACATTATAAGATTTTCGGTCATTTTCGAAGGGCAATGAACACGTCATACCCAATCACAAACCAAAGCAGTGACGCTAAAAAATTAAAATATTTATTTAACTAAGACTTTTGGGGTAGAGAGTATCGCATTCTAAACCAATAGTATGACCCGATTGCACCAGACGAAACCAGGAGCTTTGGTGAGATGAACTAATTGTCTTCCAGACATCGATGCGAGCGGAGCCTGTGGCAGTCATCCAAATATACAGTATTTTGAAAATTTGCGCGTATCTATGTAATATACCAATAACTAATCTCAACTGAACACCCATTTTATCGTGCGACAGTGTTGTGAGTGAAATAGTGAACCATAAAAGACATGACCAGTGTATAATAAAGGTCATGTTATGTGAAAGAAACAGGGAGTATTATACATTAACAATTTTAAAATATAATGACAAAATAATCTTCGTTAGTCAATGAAAATTATTGTCGACTAAGCTAACCAAGTAAACACACTTGTGTGTTTAACTAGTAACGATGAATTATTACCAGATTAAAATGAATAAAGTTCTCGTCTAACTTAATGACGACATTTAATTAAAATATGTTATATTCATGTTCAAAGAATAATAATAGAAGCGGAATCAATATTTTATACCGCACACCATTACTCGTAAATATAGTCGCTTGTTTGACTATGATTTCAGCAGTCTTGAAAAATAATAAATTAATATGCGAGAACTATCAGTACTGTTAATTTTACATCTTGTTATGAGTAAATAATGTGTTTATAAAGATAGTATTAAGATTTTTTATGATATTAACTATTCTATTATGTAACTTACTCTCATCTAGGTAAACTAACCTATAACCAGAACGCATTTGTTTGCCACAGAGAGTCACTTCTGTCATAAATAATTCTTATAAATAGACTCAGTAATAAGAGTTCTTTCGTTTATTTTTATCAATTCCAGTTCATAATAATAACAAGTAAACCAGTAACATTGTTTTAATAGTGCAACATTGATAGCACGTGTTTACAGCTTTGAGCATCAGAAGCAACAACCATGACCGTACGATAGTACGATAATTTGACTATCGTATTGAGGTTAATAATTCTTAAATATTGTTTTTTTTAATTATAATAAATAAGTAAATATTGTTATTTAATATAACATCTTTACTGTATATCTTGTATTATGTATATTCAAAGGATTCACGAAGATTGGTAATACTAATAACCAAAGTAGACATAACCTAAATTACCATATTATCGTACATTGTAACAGTGTTACCAGCCTTGAGCTGAAGAAGTTTCAGAATTTATTTAACTTTGTTGTTGTTTTTTTAAAAAAAAAAAACATTAGTAATTGTTTTAAAGGAGTTTTTACTGAATTCCACTAATGTTAATAAACACCCCAATTTGTTACCAGTGAATAGAGAGTCTTTATTTCTATCAAATAGATATCAATAACTTACATTTTAGAAACAATTATTTCACAAGGTGGCGGCAATATTCAAGCGGTTGATATCTGAATATTCAATTTACAATTGAGTATCAGTGTTATTATATTTAATGTGCATATGTCGATATCCAGACAAAATATTTGTGTGTTATTAATGTATTTCCAGGGAGGTAGAACCGCCCATCAAGAAGATTGAAGACATTCACGGATGGTAAGTGGGGAGGTGAATACAGCAAAATATTAGTGACCGTAATCCCTTTTAAACATAAACATTAACTTCAATTTACCCTTTACTAATTCTATCAAATACTAAACAACAATCACATTACAACGTGAGGGGTGATGAACAGTTTACAACAACAACTACTAAATAAAACTGTTTAAAATAAAAAAACAAAAACATTAAACCCATCCATCAAATCAAATTTCAATAAGAGATATATTACAACGTGGCGCCCAACGTCTGAGCGCGAATTAGGACGACGATACCCAATAAAATAAATAAACAATTTTTAAAATTAAATTCGGCGGCAATTACATTGCATAGATATAAAGATGTGGGGACTAACAAAAGCACAGGAAACGGAATTGCTGGAGAAGATGAGGGAAATGATGGAAGAAAATTGTAAGAAAATGGTAGAATCAATCAAGGAAGACAACAGATTGTTCAGGGAATCAATAAGTAGGAGCATAGAGTCAACCATAGAAGATGGCAGGAAATTCAGAGAAAGACTAAGGAAGGAGAGGGAACAGTCAATGGAACAATCCAGCCAGAAAATAGAGGACAATGAACCACAAACTGAAGAATTACCCGAAGATGAAAACATGGAACAAGTGAGTCCAAAGCCTGAGGATGGTGGAGAAAAGGAAACCCAAATAATTAAGAAGATGGAAGAAAGAAGAATAATACGCCCGAAGAAGACAAGGATCACAAAAGAATTAATAGAAATGACTCGAAGTGGTCTAATTAACATGATTAACTTCCCAATCGTCGACCGTAAAGAAGGGATCTATAGGAAGGAGTATCGAAGGAGCTTCACGAAAATGGACGAAGAGAAGAACTATGTTACTACAAAGAAGATTATAAACAATAAAGTATTTAAAGCAAATATTCCTAAAAGAAGAATAAGGCATTCCAAGAAAAAGGAAGGTTATCAAGAACAACTGGACCGGATCATTGAAGGATACGCCCAAGAAATAAGAGAATTGCGAAAGAAGAGGAGCCAATCAGTGGAAAAACCCAACCAGAAGACAGATGACGATCAACCAGAATTAGAAGAGATACCAGAAGTTAATAATAACAAAGACCAGGAGGACACTGGACACGTGCGTACCAAAGACAATGAGAAGAGGAAGACGAGAAAACGGGAAGCAGATGAAGATCTGATAGCAGCGAAATGGAAGAGCTGGATGATAGTGAGGTATATGACAAGAACAGATAGAAGCCTGAACACTGAAGAGATCCGAACAAAAAGAAGAGAGGAGAGCAACGACTATGGATAAACTGAATCAAAATACATCAAGAAATGGGACGGATTCTTTTAATAACGACTAATGTTACCAAAAATAATATGAAAAATACATACAAAATACAAGACCCTGTGACAAAGAAAATTAAAGGTAATTATAATCAGACTTCCATGAAACGGTATATTGAGGAGTGAATAATGTAAAAAGATGGAATATTATAATGGAAATTATTTATTGTAGATACTAAGTACGAAATGAAAATTATAAATGTAAGAATAAATCTTGACAAGATATTAATTTTATGATATAAAAGTGAAATCCAAAGAAATAATGTAAAATGTGAAGAAAATTGTAATTACCCGTACTATAAATAGAAAAGATTATATACCAGGCCGACACATAACACCTTTGGCACATATTATAATTTCCAATAGCCAAGTCAACCAGTTATTAACAGCTTACCCGTACTATAAATAGAAAAGATTATATACGAGGCTGACACATAACCTTTGGCACATATTATAATTTCCAATAGCCAAGTCAACCAGTTATTAGCAGCTTACCCGTACTACAAATGTAAGAATTATACGAGAAAGACACCCAAGAACTATGGCATAAAATATATGAAACGTGTATATAAATTCCTAGAGCCAGTCAACTAGTAATTTACCATCTTACCCGTACTACAAAAATAAGAAAGAAATATACAAGATGATATACAGAAAAAGCAACATAAGAAGTTGGAGAAATGGAAGCAAGTAAATATTATTAATATGAACAGATATATGATACCCAACCACGAGGCAAAACACCAGAAGAGAGCCTATACTAATTAAAATGTAACACAAAGACGTGAATCATGAAGATGAAGGAGATTATGAAGTGACGTTTAATGTGATACCAAGAGAAAAGATTAATTGATGACAAAGAAGAATGAAAAATAATATACTAACGGAGGAGATCATGTGAAAATACCAGTGATGAAATGTAAACAAACTATCCCAGTAAAATATGAAGAATTAAGTTAAGATGAATCAAGAAGAAGAGAATATAATAATGTATAAACCGCAGATGCGTGAGCTAATCCCAAGGATATTTATTATTTGTCGAAAGAACGACCACTTTATATTTTGAAATGATTTGAGATGAATGATTCAAGCGATCATTTATATTATTGACAGAGATGGTGTACCTCTGAATTTATTGTTGTTAGTATGGACAGCAGAGATGTATGCCACAGTGAGCCACTCTGAACTGCACCAGCTAAAATTATGTTAGGGAATTAAATAAACAAGGGAGATAATTACATGGAAAGGAAAATAATTATGATTCAAATAGAAGAGAATGAAGGGATATAAGAAGAACATAAGAGTCAACTTGGAAATATACAACAATTGATGAATTCTTCAGAAAAATAAGTATACGAATTCAGAATTAATCAATTCTTATAGGAAGGCATATGTAACGTACCAAAATAACGGTTACATAAAAAAATGTATAATACGTCAAATGGAAGAGTAACATAAGCATATTTCATCGAGATTGAAAGAAGGAACAGAAGTACGAAAGTCAAAAGTGTATCTACAAATAAATAATATTAAAGCAACCCAATGAAGAAGAAAGAAGAGTCATATGGATATATCATCGAGTATAAAGAAGAAAGAGAAAATACAATGAATCGATATAATACGTTAGCATCCAGGCCCAATAGATCAAAATAGTGAGGGGATATGCCGAAAGTGATTATCATCATAAGAAAGAGACATGTCAAATACAATCATCTTAGTGAGAAAAATAGAATAATTTATCATAATAATGAGATAAATATGGGACCATGATTATCATAATAATGAGTGAGAATGTGGAAGAATATAACTATATTCAGTAAACATGAGTTATTACAGATAGTGAGTAACCAAGACAAAAGCACCAAAAATGACAAAAAATTAACATGAAAAAGAACCAGAAGAAGAAGAAGAAGAGGAAGAAATGTACCATGAAGAATGAAGATTATGTATGACCAGAACAAGACATCAACATTCCCAGAATATGGAAGCACCACAATCAATATAGTAACCAGAATAAGAATAATGATTATTGGACTATTAATAATAAAAAACCAAGTGTTGAACCTCAATAAGTGATCACAAACAATGACAGTGAATACTTTGTATAAATGCAACAACAAATGATATAATAACATTAACCCCAAGTAAACAGCACAGACAATATTAGTGAAGTGTTTATAACTGAGGGAAGTGAATAACAATTTATAAGTGAAAGAATCAACGATTAACAAGGGAAATACACAAACAATTAGTGTACCAAGTGTAATCCAAGATTGTAAAACCACAAATATACTCAGTAAGACCACCAATTTAATGACACAGAACAGTGAAATAATTGCTCAAAGAGACCAATAATAAAAGCATTATAATCCTTGATATGAAATGTGCCTGAATGTCATAGTAACACAGGACAAAAAGTAGATAAATATCAAAGCAATTAAGTAGTAAACAAACTAATTTGTTGAATAGAAACAAATCAATGTACCAAAGCCTAGATACAACCCACCAAAATGTGTAACATAATTAGATTAAAAAACCAAGTATTATTGTATAAACATATAGTGCAAAATGTGTACAAAATATGCAAAACATAGTAATGAACAATTGTAGTAACATGCCATAATGACATGACAGTATTTAAGATAAATACTGAATAAAATATGAAGCATATTGTTGTCAACCAAATGACACATAACCTCACATGAACTGGACCTACAACATGAAATCATACACAATAATTAGATAAGGTAATTATCAATAATTGTTTCAAACAGAGACCAAATAAGAGTAAAAATACAAGACAATTAATACCATATGAACTGAAGGACACAACTAAATGAGTCAGATTAATTATAATAACAATAAACCAATTAGACTGAACCCCATGTGACAATAGAATTAATCAAAAAACATTAACAAAACTTGTAAGGAGAGAGTAAGAAGGTTTATCAATAGTTAGAAGAATGTTCAAGAAAACTATGAGAATACCTCACAAGTATTATACAAGTAATTTAATGACTGGAATTTAATAAACTAACTAACTGCAATCATAGGACTAGGTGTAAACAACCATCATACAGTAAATTAAAAAGATTTCAGCTAACAAAAAGTTAGTGAATCCACTAAACTGACCATGTACAACATTTGTACACAATTTAATTATTAACAATGCATATAATATATGGTAAAATAACTAAATAAGAGTGACAGAATGGCGAGATGAGAGCATAATGTATTTTAAACAATACTATATATGTAAACAAAATAACATTTGCCAAAATGAAGTATTAGCAAACATATGTAAGTGTATCTAATAGTGTTATAGTACCAAAAATGTGTATTAGAATAAGGGATAATAGTGATGTAAGCAAATATAAACAATCGGACATAGATGGCTTGTACGCCATTAGTACATTTTGTTTAAATTACAAATATATTAATATTATGTATTAGAGTAGATGAGAAATGGACAACAAATGTTTAATCATAAGTATTAAGATGTAATTACACCAAAATATAGTGGAAAGAACTTATTTTTATTAAGAACCACTATATGAATTTTGAAGAAAGTGAAGTGAGTTATAAATGAACGGAATTATTACTTGTTTGGACTTAAATTAAAGACACAAGTGTCCGCAATATAATGCCACTATCCAAATGACAATCTGACTAACAATAAGAAACTTATAAACATTATAAGATTTTCGGTCATTTTCGAAGGGCAATGAACACGTCATACCCAATCACAAACCAAAGCAGTGACGCTAAAAAATTAAAATATTTATTTAACTAAGACTTTTGGGGTAGAGAGTATCGCATTCTAAACCAATAGTATGACCCGATTGCACCAGACGAAACCAGGAGCTTTGGTGAGATGAACTAATTGTCTTCCAGACATCGATGCGAGCGGAGCCTGTGGCAGTCATCCAAATATACAGTATTTTGAAAATTTGCGCGTATCTATGTAATATACCAATAACTAATCTCAACTGAACACCCATTTTATCGTGCGACAGTGTTGTGAGTGAAATAGTGAACCATAAAAGACATGACCAGTGTATAATAAAGGTCATGTTATGTGAAAGAAACAGGGAGTATTATACATTAACAATTTTAAAATATAATGACAAAATAATCTTCGTTAGTCAATGAAAATTATTGTCGACTAAGCTAACCAAGTAAACACACTTGTGTGTTTAATTAGTAACGATGAATTATTACCAGATTAAAATGAATAAAGTTCTCGTCTAACTTAATGACGACATTTAATTAAAATATGTTATATTCATGTTCAAAGAATAATAATAGAAGCGGAATCAATATTTTATACCGCACACCATTACTCGTAAATATAGTCGCTTGTTTGACTATGATTTCAGCAGTCTTGAAAAATAATAAATTAATATGCGAGAACTATCAGTACTGTTAATTTTACATCTTGTTATGAGTAAATAATGTGTTTATAAAGATAGTATTAAGATTTTTTATGATATTAACTATTCTATTATGTAACTTACTCTCATCTAGGTAAACTAACCTATAACCAGAACGCATTTGTTTGCCACAGAGAGTCACTTCTGTCATAAATAATTCTTATAAATAGACTCAGTAATAAGAGTTCTTTCGTTTATTTTTATCAATTCCAGTTCATAATAATAACAAGTAAACCAGTAACATTGTTTTAATAGTGCAACATTGATAGCACGTGTTTACAGCTTTGAGCATCAGAAGCAACAACCATGACCGTACGATAGTACGATAATTTGACTATCGTATTGAGGTTAATAATTCTTAAATATTGTTTTTTTTAATTATAATAAATAAGTAAATATTGTTATTTAATATAACATCTTTACTGTATATCTTGTATTATGTATATTCAAAGGATTCACGAAGATTGGTAATACTAATAACCAAAGTAGACATAACCTAAATTACCATATTATCGTACATTGTAACAGTGTTACCAGCCTTGAGCTGAAGAAGTTTCAGAATTTATTTAACTTTGTTGTTTTTTTAAAAAAAAAAAACATTAGTAATTGTTTTAAAGGAGTTTTTACTGAATTCCACTAATGTTAATAAACACCCCAATTTGTTACCAGTGAATAGAGAGTCTTTATTTCTATCAAATAGATATCAATAACTTACATTTTAGAAACAATTATTTCACAAGGTGGCGGCAATATTCAAGCGGTTGATATCTGAATATTCAATTTACAATTGAGTATCAGTGTTATTATATTTAATGTGCATATGTCGATATCCAGACAAAATATTTGTGTGTTATTAATGTATTTCCAGGGAGGTAGAACCGCCCATCAAGAAGATTGAAGACATTCACGGATGGTAAGTGGGGAGGTGAATACAGCAAAATATTAGTGACCGTAATCCCTTTTAAACATAAACATTAACTTCAATTTACCCTTTACTAATTCTATCAAATACTAAACAACAATCACATTACAACGTGAGGGGTGATGAACAGTCTACAACAACAACTACTAAATAAAACTGTTTAAAATAAAAAAACAAAAACATTAAACCCATCCATCAAATCAAATTTCAATAAGAGATATATTACAACGTGGCGCCCAACGTCTGAGCGCGAATTAGGACGACGATACCCAATAAAATAAATAAACAATTTTTAAAATTAAATTCGGCGGCAATTACATTGCATAGATATAAAGATGTGGGGACTAACAAAAGCACAGGAAACGGAATTGCTGGAGAAGATGAGGGAAATGATGGAAGAAAATTGTAAGAAAATGGTAGAATCAATCAAGGAAGACAACAGATTGTTCAGGGAATCAATAAGTAGGAGCATAGAGTCAACCATAGAAGATGGCAGGAAATTCAGAGAAAGACTAAGGAAGGAGAGGGAACAGTCAATGGAACAATCCAGCCAGAAAATAGAGGACAATGAACCACAAACTGAAGAATTACCCGAAGATGAAAACATGGAACAAGTGAGTCCAAAGCCTGAGGATGGTGGAGAAAAGGAAACCCAAATAATTAAGAAGATGGAAGAAAGAAGAATAATACGCCCGAAGAAGACAAGGATCACAAAAGAATTAATAGAAATGACTCGAAGTGGTCTAATTAACATGATTAACTTCCCAATCGTCGACCGTAAAGAAGGGATCTATAGGAAGGAGTATCGAAGGAGCTTCACGAAAATGGACGAAGAGAAGAACTATGTTACTACAAAGAAGATTATAAACAATAAAGTATTTAAAGCAAATATTCCTAAAAGAAGAATAAGGCATTCCAAGAAAAAGGAAGGTTATCAAGAACAACTGGACCGGATCATTGAAGGATACGCCCAAGAAATAAGAGAATTGCGAAAGAAGAGGAGCCAATCAGTGGAAAACCCAACCAGAAGACAGATGACGATCAACCAGAATTAGAAGAGATACCAGAAGTTAATAATAACAAAGACCAGGAGGACACTGGACACGTGCGTACCAAAGACAATGAGAAGAGGAAGACGAGAAAACGGGAAGCAGATGAAGATCTGATAGCAGCGAAATGGAAGAGCTGGATGATAGTGAGGTATATGACAAGAACAGATAGAAGCCTGAACACTGAAGAGATCCGAACAAAAAGAAGAGAGGAGAGCAACGACTATGGATAAACTGAATCAAAATACATCAAGAAATGGGACGGATTCTTTTAATAACGACTAATGTTACAAAAAATAATATGAAAAATACATACAAAATACAAGACCCTGTGACAAAGAAAATTAAAGGTAATTATAATCAGACTTCCATGAAACGGTATATTGAGGAGTGAATAATGTAAAAAGATGGAATATTATAATGGAAATTATTTATTGTAGATACTAAGTACGAAATGAAAATTATAAATGTAAGAATAAATCTTGACAAGATATTAATTTTATGATATAAAAGTGAAATCCAAAGAAATAATGTAAAATGTGAAGAAAATTGTAATTACCCGTACTATAAATAGAAAAGATTATATACCAGGCCGACACATAACACCTTTGGCACATATTATAATTTCCAATAGCCAAGTCAACCAGTTATTAACAGCTTACCCGTACTATAAATAGAAAAGATTATATACGAGGCTGACACATAACCTTTGGCACATATTATAATTTCCAATAGCCAAGTCAACCAGTTATTAGCAGCTTACCCGTACTACAAATGTAAGAATTATACGAGAAAGACACCCAAGAACTATGGCATAAAATATATGAAACGTGTATATAAATTCCTAGAGCCAGTCAACTAGTAATTTACCATCTTACCCGTACTACAAAAATAAGAAAGAAATATACAAGATGATATACAGAAAAAGCAACATAAGAAGTTGGAGAAATGGAAGCAAGTAAATATTATTAATATGAACAGATATATGATACCCAACCACGAGGCAAAACACCAGAAGAGAGCCTATACTAATTAAAATGTAACACAAAGACGTGAATCATGAAGATGAAGGAGATTATGAAGTGACGTTTAATGTGATGCCAAGAGAAAAGATTAATTGATGACAAAGAAGAATGAAAAATAATATACTAACGGAGGAGATCATGTGAAAATACCAGTGATGAAATGTAAACAAACTATCCCAGTAAAATATGAAGAATTAAGTTAAGATGAATCAAGAAGAAGAGAATATAATAATGTATAAACCGCAGATGCGTGAGCTAATCCCAAGGATATTTATTATTTGTCGAAAGAACGACCACTTTATATTTTGAAATGATTTGAGATGAATGATTCAAGCGATCATTTATATTATTGACAGAGATAGTGTACCTCTGAATTTATTGTTGTTAGTATGGACAGCAGAGATGTATGCCACAGTGAGCCACTCTGAACTGCACCAGCTAAAATTATGTTAGGGAATTAAATAAACAAGGGAGATAATTACATGGAAAGGGAAATAATTATGATTCAAATAGAAGAGAATGAAGGGATATAAGAAGAACATAAGAGTCAACTTGGAAATATACAACAATTGATGAATTCTTCAGAAAAATAAGTATACGAATTCAGAATTAATCAATTCTTATAGGAAGGCATATGTAACGTACCAAAATAACGGTTACATAAAAAAATGTATAATACGTCAAATGGAAGAGTAACATAAGCATATTTCATCGAGCATGAAAGAAGGAACAGAAGTACGAAAGTCAAAAGTGTATCTACAAATAAATAATATTAAAGCAACCCAATGAAGAAGAAAGAAGAGTCATATGGATATATCATCGAGTATAAAGAAGAAAGAGAAAATACAATGAATCGATATAATACGTTAGCATCCAGGCCCAATAGATCAAAATAGTGAGGGGATATGCCGAAAGTGATTATCATCATAAGAAAGAGACATGTCAAATACAATCATCTTAGTGAGAAAAATAGAATAATTTATCATAATAATGAGATAAATATGGGACCATGATTATCATAATAATGAGTGAGAATGTGGAAGAATATAACTATATTCAGTAAACATGAGTTATTACAGATAGTGAGTAACCAAGACAAAAGCACCAAAAATGACAAAAAATTAACATGAAAAAGAACCAGAAGAAGAAGAAGAAGAAGAAGAAGAAGAGGAAGAAATGTACCATGAAGAATGAAGATTATGTATGACCAGAACAAGACATCAACATTCCCAGAATATGGAAGCACCACAATCAATATAGTAACCAGAATAAGAATAATGATTATTGGACTATTAATAATAAAAAACCAAGTGTTGAACCTCAATAAGTGATCACAAACAATGACAGTGAATACTTTGTATAAATGCAACAACAAATGATATAATAACATTAACCCCAAGTAAACAGCACAGACAATATTAGTGAAGTGTTTATAACTGAGGGAAGTGAATAACAATTTATAAGTGAAAGAATCAACGATTAACAAGGGAAATACACAAACAATTAGTGTACCAAGTGTAATCCAAGATTGTAAAACCACAAATATACTCAGTAAGACCACCAATTTAATGACACAGAACAGTGAAATAATTGCTCAAAGAGACCAATAATAAAAGCATTATAATCCTTGATATGAAATGTGCCTGAATGTCATAGTAACACAGGACAAAAAGTAGATAAATATCAAAGCAATTAAGTAGTAAACAAACTAATTTGTTGAATAGAAACAAATCAATGTACCAAAGCCTAGATACAACCCACCAAAATGTGTAACATAATTAGATTAAAAAACCAAGTATTATTGTATAAACATATAGTGTAAAATGTGTACAAAATATGCAAAACATAGTAATGAACAATTGTAGTAACATGCCATAATGACATGACAGTATTTAAGATAAATACTGAATAAAATATGAAGCATATTGTTGTCAACCAAATGACACATAACCTCACATGAACTGGACCTACAACATGAAATCATACACAATAATTAGATAAGGTAATTATCAATAATTGTTTCAAACAGAGACCAAATAAGAGTAAAAATACAAGACAATTAATACCATATGAACTGAAGGACACAACTAAATGAGTCAGATTAATTATAATAACAATAAACCAATTAGACTGAACCCCATGTGACAATAGAATTAATCAAAAAACATTAACAAAACTTGTAAGGAGAGAGTAAGAAGGTTTATCAATAGTTAGAAGAATGTTCAAGAAAACTATGAGAATACCTCACAAGTATTATACAAGTAATTTAATGACTGGAATTTAATAAACTAACTAACTGCAATCATAGGACTAGGTGTAAACAACCATCATACAGTAAATTAAAAAGATTTCAGCTAACAAAAAGTTAGTGAATCCACTAAACTGACCATGTACAACATTTGTACACAATTTAATTATTAACAATGCATATAATATATGGTAAAATAACTAAATAAGAGTGACAGAATGGCGAGATGAGAGCATAATGTATTTTAAACAATACTATATATGTAAACAAAATAACATTTGCCAAAATGAAGTATTAGCAAACATATGTAAGTGTATCTAATAGTGTTATAGTACCAAAAATATGTAGTAGAATAAGGGATAATAGTGATGTAAGCAAATATAAACAATCGGACATAGATGGCTTGTACGCCATTAGTACATTTTGTTTAAATTACAAATATATTAATATTATGTATTAGAGTAGATGAGAAATGGACTCCAAATGTTTAATCATAAGTATTAAGATGTAATTACACCAAAATATAGTGGAAAGAACTTATTTTTATTAAGAAACACTATATGAATTTTGAAGAAAGTGAAGTGAGTTATTAATGAACGGAATTATTACTTGTTTGGACTTAAATTAAAGACACAAGTGTCCGCAATATAATGCCACTATCCAAATGACAATCTGACTAACAATAAGAAACTTATAAACATTATAAGATTTTCGGTCATTTTCGAAGGGCAATGAACACGTCATACCCAATCACAAACCAAAGCAGTGACGCTAAAAAATTAAAATATTTATTTAACTAAGACTTTTGGGGTAGAGAGTATCGCATTCTAAACCAATAGTATGACCCGATTTCACCAGACGAAACCAGGAGCTTTGGTGAGATGAACTAATTGTCTTCCAGACATCGATGCGAGCGGAGCCTGTGGCAGTCATCCAAATATACAGTATTTTGAAAATGTGCGCGTATCTAAGTAATATACCAATAACTAATCTCAACTGAACACCCATTTTATCGTGCGACAGTGTTGTGAGTGAAATAGTGAACCATAAAAGACATGACCAGTGTATAATAAAGGTCATGTTATGTGAAAGAAACAGGGAGTATTATATATTAACAATTTTAAAATATAATGACAAAATAATCTTCGTTAGTCAATGAAAATTATTGTCGACTAAGCTAACCAAGTAAACACACTTGTGTGTTTAACTAGTAACGATGAATTATTACCAGATTAAAATGAATAAAGTTCTCGTCTAACTTAATGACGACATTTAATTAAAATATGTTATATTCATGTTCAAAGAATAATAATAGAAGCGGAATCAATATTTTATACCGCACACCATTACTCGTAAATATAGTCGCTTGTTTGGCTATGATTTCAGCAGTCTTGAAAAATAATAAATTAATATGCGAGAACTATCAGTACTGTTAATTTTACATCTTGTTATGAATAAATAATGTGTTTATAAAGATAGTATTAAGATTTTTTATGATATTAACTATTCTATTATGTAACTTACTCTCATCTAGGTAAACTAATCTATAACCAGAACGCATTTGTTTGCCACAGAGAGTCACTTCTGTCATAAATAATTCTTATAAATAGACTCAGTAATAAGAGTTCTTTCGTTTTTTTTTATCAATTCCAGTTCATAATAATAATAAGTAAACCAGTAACATTGTTTTAATAGTGCAACATTGATAGCACGTGTTTACACCTTTGAGCATCAGAAGCAACAACCATGACCGTACGATAGTACGATAATTTGACTATCGTATTGAGGTTAATAATTCTTAAATATTGTTTTTTTAATTATAATAAATAAGTAAATATTGTTATTTAATATAACATCTTTACTGCATATCTTGTATTATGTATATTCAAAGGATTCACGAAAATTGGTAATACTAATAACCACAGTAGACATAACCTAAATTACCATATTATCGTACATTGTAACAGTGTTACCAGCCTTGAGCTGAAGAAGTTTCAGAATTTATTTAACTTTGTTGTTGTTGTTTTAAAAAAAAACATTAGTAATTGTTTTAAAGGAGTTTTTACTGAATTTCACTAATGTTAATAAACACCCCAATTTGTTACCAGTGAATAGAGAGTCTTTATTTCTATCAAATAGATATCAATAACTTACATTTTAGAAACAATTATTTCACAAGGTGGCGGCAATATTCAAGCGGTTGATATTTGAATATTCAATTTACAATTTAGTATCAGTGTTATTATATTTAATGTGCATATGTTGATATCCAGACAAAATATTTGTGTGTTATTAATGTATTTCCAGTGAGGTAGAACCGCCCATCAAGAAGATTGAAGACATTCACGGATGGTAAGTGGGGAGGTGAATACAGCAAAATATTAGTGACCGTAATCCCTTTTAAACATAAACATTAACTTCAATTTACCCTTTACTAATTCTATCAAATACTAAACAACAATCACATTACAATGTGAGGGGTGATGAAGAGTCTAAAACAACAACTACTAAATAAAACAGTTTAAAAAAAAAAAAAAAACATTAAACCCATTCATCAAATCAAATTTCAATAAGAGATATATTACAATGTGGCGCCCAACGTCTGAGCGCGAATTAGGACGACGATACCCAATAAAATAAATAAACAATTTTTAAACCTAATTCGGCGGCAATTACATTTCATAGATATAAAGATGTGGGGACTAACAAAAGCACAGGAAACGGAATTGCTGGAGAAGATGAGGGAAATGATGGAAGAAAATTGTAAGAAAATGGTAGAATCAATCAAGGAAGACAACCGATTGTTCAGGGAATCAATAAGTAGGAGCATAGAGTCAACCATAGAAGATGGCAGGAAATTCAGAGAAAGACTAAGGAAGGAGAGGGAACAGTCAATGGAACAATCCAGCCAGAAAATAGAGGACAATGAACCACAAACTGAAGAATTACCCGAAGATGAAAACATGGAACAAGTGAGTCCAAAGCCTGAGGATGGTGGAGAAAAGGAAACCCAAATAATTAAGAAGATGGAAGAAAGAAGAATAATACGCCCGAAGAAGACAAGGATCACAAAAGAATTAATAGAAATGACTCGAAGTGGTCTAATTAACATGATTAACTTCCCAATCGTCGACCTTAAAGAAGGGATCTATAGGAAGGAGTATCGAAGGAGCTTCACGAAAATGGACGAAGAGAAGAACTATGTTACAACAAAGAAGATTATAAACAATAAAGTATTTAAAGCAAATATTCCTAAAAGAAGAATAAGGCATTCCAAGAAAAAGGAAGGTTATCAAGAACAACTGGACCGGATCATTGAAGGATACGCCCAAGAAATAAGAGAATTGCGAAAGAAGAGGAGCCAATCAGTGGAAAAACCCAATCAGAAGACAGATGACGATCAACCAGAATTAGAAGAGATACCAGAAGTTAATAATAACAAAGACCAGGAGGACACTGGACACGTGCGTACCAAAGACAATGAGAAGAGGAAGACGAGAAAACGGGAAGCAGATGAAGATCTGATAGCAGCGAAATGGAAGAGCTGGATGATAGTGAGGTATATGACAAGAACAGATAGAAGCCTGAACACTGAAGAGATCCGAACAACAAGAAGAGAGGAGAGCAATGACTATGGATAAACTGAATAAAAATACATCGAGAAATGGGACGGATTCTTTTAATAACGACTAATGTTACCAAAAATAATATGAAAAATACATACAAAATACAAGACCCTGTGACAAAGAAAATTAAAGGTAATTATAATCAGACTTCCATGAAACGGTATATTGAGGAGTGAATAATGTAAAAAGATGGAATATTATAATGGAAATTATTTATTGTCGATACTAAGTACGAAATGAAAATTATAAATGTAAGAATAAATGTTGACAAGATATTAATTTTATGATATAAAAGTGAAATCCAAAGAAATAATGTAAAATGTGAAGAAAATTGTAATTACCCGTACTATAAATAGAAAAGATTATATATGAGGCCGACACATAACACCTTTGGCACATATTATAATTTACAATAGCCAAGTCAGCCAGTTATTAACAGCTTACCCGTACTATAAATAGAAAAGATTATATACGAGGCTGACACATAAACTTTGGCACATATTATAATTTCCAATAGCCAAGTCAACCAGTTATTAGCAGCTTACCCGTACTACAAATGTAAAATAATACGAGAAAGACACCCAAGAACTATGGCATAAAATATATGAAACGTGTATATAAATTCCTAGAGCCAGTCAACTAGTAATTTACCATCTTACCCGTACTACAAAAATAAGAAAGAAATATACAAGATGATATACAGAAAAAGCAACATAAGAAGTTGGAGAAATGGAAGCAAGTAAATATTATTAATATGAACAGATATATGATACCCAACCACGAGGCAAAACACCAGAAGAGAGCCTATACTAATTAAAATGTAACACAAAGACGTGAATCATGAAGATGAAGGAGATTATGAAGTGACGTTTAATGTGATACCAAGAGAAAAGATTAATTGATGACAAAGAAGAATGAAAAATAATATACTAACGGAGGAGATCATGTGAAAATACCAGTGATGAAATGTAAACAAACTATCCCAGTAAAATATGAAGAATTAAGTTAAGATGAATCAAGAAGAAGAGAATATAATAATGTATAAACCGCAGATATGTGAGCTAATCCCAAGGATATTTATCATTTGTCGAAAGAACGACCACTTTATATTTTGAAATGATTTGAGATGAATGATTCAAGCGATCATTTATATTATTGACAGAGATGGTGTACCTCTGAATTTATTGTTGTTAGTATGGACAGCAGAGATGTATGCCACAGTGAGCCACTCTGAACTGCACCAGCTAAAATTATGTTAGGGAATTAAATAAACAAGGGAGATAATTACATGGAAAGGAAAATAATTATGATTCAAATAGAAGAGAATGGCGGGATATAAGAAGAGCATAAGAGTCAACTTGGAAATATACAACAATTGATGAATTCTTCAGAAAAATAAGTATACGAATTCAGAATTAATCAATTCTTATAGGAAGGCATATGTAACGTACCAAAATAACGGTTACATAAAAAAATGTATAATACGTCAAATGGAAGAGTAACATAAGCATATTTCATCGAGCATGAAAGAAGGAACAGAAGTACGAAAGTCAAAAGTGTATCTACGAATAAATAATATTAAAGCAACCCAATGAAGAAGAAAGAAGAGTCATATGGATATATCATCGAGTATAAAGAAGAAAGAGAAAATACAATGAATCGATATAATACGTTAGCATCCAGGCCCAATAGATGAAAATAGTGAGGGGATATGCCGAAAGTGATTATCATCATAAGAAAGAGACATGTCAAATACAATCATCTTAGTGAGAAAAATAGACTAATTTATCATAATAATGAGATAAATATGGGACCATGATTATCATAATAATGAGTGAGAATGTGGAAGAATATAACTATATTCAGTAAACATGAGTTATTACAGATAGTGAGTAACCAAGACAAAAGCACCAAAAATGACAAAAAATTAACATGAAAAAGAACCAGAAGAAGAAGAAGAAGAGGAAGAAATGTACCATGAAGAATGAAGATTATGTATGACCAGAACAAGACATCAACATTCCCAGAATATGGAAGCACCACAATCAATATAGTAACCAGAATAAGAATAATGATTATTGGACTATTAATAATAAAAAACCAAGTGTTGAACCTCAATAAGTGATCACAAACAATGACAGTGAATACTTTGTATAAATGCAACAACAAATGATATAATAACATTAACCCCAAGTAAACAGCACAGACAATATTAGTGAAGTGTTTATAACTGAGGGAAGTGAATAACAATTTATAAGTGAAAGAATCAACGATTAACAAGGGAAATACACAAACAATTAGTGTACCAAGTGTAATCCAAGATTGTAAAACCACAAATATACTCAGTAAGACCACCAATTTAATGACACAGAAAAGTGAAATAATTGCTCAAAGAGACCAATAATAAAAGCATTATAATCCTTGATATGAAATGTGCCTGAATGTCATAGTAACACAGGACAAAAAGTAGATAAATATCAAAGCAATTAAGTAGTAAACAAACTAATTTGTTGAATAGAAACAAATCAATGTACCAAAGCCTAGATACAACCCACCAAAATGTGTAACATAATTAGATTAAAAAACCAAGTATTATTGTATAAACATATAGTGTAAAATGTGTACAAAATATGCAAAACATAGTAATGAACAATTGTAGTAACATGCCATAATGACATGACAGTATTTAAGATAAATACTGAATAAAATATGAAGCATATTGTTGTCAACCAAATGACACATAACCTCACATGAACTGGACCTACAACATAAAATCATACACAATAATTAGATAAGGTAATTATCAATAATTGTTTCAAACAGAGACCAAATAAGAGTAAAAATACAAGACAATTAATACCATATGAACTGAAGGACACAACTAAATGAGTCAGATTAATTATATTAACAATAAACCAATTAGACTGGACCCCATGTGACAATAGAATTAATCAAAAAACATTAACAAAACTTGTAAAGAGAGAGTAAGAAGGTTTATCAATAGTTAGAAGGATGTTCAAGACAACTATGAGAATACCTCACAAGTATTATACAAGTAATTTAATGACTGGAATTTAATAAACTAACTAACTGCAGTCATAGGACTAGGTGTAAACAACCATCATACAGTAAATTAAAAAGATTTCAGCTAACAAAAAGTTAGTGAATCCACTAAACTGACCATGTACAACATTTGTACACAATTTAATTATTAACAATGCATATAATATATGGTAAAATAACTAAATAAGAGTGACAGAATGGCGAGATGAGAGCATAATGTATTTTAAACAATACTATATATGTAAACAAAATAACATTTGCCAAAATGAAGTATTAGCAAACATATGTAAGTGTATCTAATAGTGTTATAGTACCAAAAATATGTAGTAGAATAAGGGATAATAGTGATGTAAGCAAATATAAACAATCGGACATAGATGGCTTGTACGCCATTAGTACATTTTGTTTAAATTACAAATATATTAATATTATGTATTAGAGTAGATGAGAAATGGACTCCAAATGTTTAATCATAAGTATTAAGATGTAATTACACCAAAATATAGTGGAAAGAACTTATTTTTATTAAGAACCACTATATGAATTTTGAAGAAAGTGAAGTGAGTTATTAATGAACGGAATTATTACTTGTTTGGACTTAAATTAAAGACACAAGGGTCCGCAATATAATGCCACTATCCAAATGACAATCTGACTAATAATAAGAAACTTATAAACATTATAAGATTTTCGGTCATTTTCAAAGGGCAATGAACACGTCATACCCAATCTCAAACCAAAGCAGTGACGCTAAAAAATTAAAATATTTATTTAACTAAGACTTTTGGGGTAGAGAGTATCGCATTCTAAACCAATAGTATGACCAATTTCACCAGACGAAACCAGGAGCTTTGGTGAGATGAACTAATTGTCTTCCAGACATCGATGCGAGCGGAGCCTGTGGCAGTCATCCAAATATACAGTATTTTGAAAATGTGCGCGTATCTAAGTAATATACCCATAACTAATCTCAACTGAACGCCCATTTTATCGTGCGACAGTGTTGTGAGTGAAATAGTGAACCATAAAAGACATGACCAGTGTATAATAAAGGTCATGTTATGTGAAAGAAACAGGGAGTATTATACATTAACAATTTTAAAATATAATGACAAAATAATCTTCGTTAGTCAACGAAAATTATTGTCGACTACGCTAACCAAGTAAACACACTTGCGTGTTTAACTAGTAACGATGAATTATTACCAGATTAAAATGAATAAAGTTCTCGTCTAACTTAATGACGACATTTAATTAAAATATGTTATATTCATGTTCAAAGAATAATAATAGAAGCGGAATCAATATTTTATACCGCACACCATTACTCGTAAATATAGTCGCTTGTTTGACTATGATTTCAGCAGTCTTGAAAAATAATAAATTAATATGCGAGAACTATCAGTACTGTTAATTTTACATCTTGTTATGAATAAATAATGTGTTTATAAAGATAGTATTAAGATTTTTTATGATATTAACTATTCTATTATGTAACTTACTCTCATCTAGGTAAACTAACCTATAACCAGAACGCATTTGTTTGCCCCAGAGAGTCACTTCTGTCATAAATAATTCTTATAAATAGACTCAGTAATAAGAGTTCTTTCGTTTTTTTTTTATCAATTCCAGTTCATAATAATAACAAGTAAACCAGTAACATTGTTTTAATAGTGCAACATTGATAGCACGTGTTTACAGCTTTAAGCATCAGAAGCAACAACCATGACCGTACGAAAGTACGATAATTTGACTATCGTATTGAGGTTAATAATTCTTAAATATTGTTTTTTTTAATTATAATAAATAAGTAAATATTGTTATTTAATATAACATCTTTACTGTATATCTTGTATTATGTATATTCAAAGGATTCACGAAGATTGGTAATACTAATAACCAAAGTAGACATAACCTAAATTACCATATTATCGTACATTGTAACAGTGTTACCAGCCTTGAGCTGAAGAAGTTTCAGAATTTATTTAACTTTGTTGTTGTTTTTTAAAAAAAAAAACATTAGTAATTGTTTTAAAGGAGTTTTTACTGAATTTCACTAATGTTAATAAACACCCCAATTTGTTACCAGTGAATAGAGAGTCTTTATTTCTATCAAATAGATATCAATAACTTACATTTTAGAAACAATTATTTCACAAGGTGGCGGCAGTATTCAAGTGGTTGTTAACTGAATATTCAATTTACAATTGAGTATCAGTGTTATTATATTTAATGTGCATATGTCGATATCCAGACAAAATATTTGTGTGTTATTAATGTATTTCCAGTGAGGTAGAACCGCCCATCAAGAAGATTGAAGACATTCACTGATGGTAACTGGGGAGGTGAATACAGCAAAATATTAGTGACCGTAATCCCTTTTAAACATAAACATTAACTTCAATTTACTCTTTACTAATTCTATCAAATACTAAACAACAATCACATTACAATGTGAGGGGTGATGAAGAGTCTACAACAACAACTACTAAATAAAACAGTTTAAAATAAAAAACAAAAACATTAAACCCATCCATCAAATCAAATTTCAATAAGAGATATATTACAACGTGGCGCCCAATGTCAGAGCGCGAATTAGGACGACGATACCCAATAAAATAAATAAACAATTTTTAAACCTAATTCGGCGGCAATTACATTGCATAGATATAAAGATGTGGGGACTAACAAAAGCACAGGAAACGGAATTGCTGGAGAAGATGAGGGAAATGATGGAAGAAAATTGTAAGAAAATGGTAGAATCAATCAAGGAAGACAACCGATTGTTCAGGGAATCAATAAGTAGAAGCATAGAGTCAACCATAGATGAAGGCAGGAAATTCAGAGAAAGACTAAGGAAGGAGAGGGAACAGTCAATGGAACAATCCAGCCAGAAAATAGAGGACAATGAACCACAAACTGAAGAATTACCCGAAGATGAAAACATGGAACAAGTGAGTCCAAAGCCTGAGGATGGTGGAGAAAAGGAAACCCAAATAATTAAGAAGATGGAAGAAAGTAGAATAATACGCCTGAAGAAGACAAGGATTACAAAAGAATTAATAGAAATGACTCGAAGTGGTCTAATTAACATGATTAACTTCCCTATCGTCGACCGTAAAGAAGGGATCTATAGGAAGGAGTATCGAAGGAGCTTCACGAAAATGGACAAAGAGAAGAACTATGTTACAACAAAGAAGATTATAAACAATAAAGTATTTAAAGCAAATATTCCTAAAAGAAGAATAAGGCATTCCAAGAAAAAGGAAGGTTATCAAGAACAACTGGACCGGATCATTGTAGGATACGCCCAAGAAATAAGAGAATTGCGAAAGAAGAGGAGCCAATCAGTGGAAAAACCCAACCAGAAGACAGATGACGATTAACCAGAATTAGAAGAGATACCAGAAGTTAATAATAACAAAGACCAGGAGGACACTGGACACGTGCGTACCAAAGACAATGAGAAGAGGAAGACGAGAAAACGGGAAGCAGATGAAGATCTGATAGCAGCGAAATGGAAGAGCCGGATGATAGTGAGGTATATGACAAGAACAGATAGAAGCCTGAACACTGAAGAGATCCAAACAACCAGAAGAGAGGAGTGCAATGACTATGGATAAACTGAATAGAAATACATCGAGAAATGGGACGGATTCTTTTAATAACGACTAATGTTACCAAAAATAATATGAACAATACATACAAAATACAAGACCCTGTGACAAAGAAAACTAAAGGTAATTATAATCAGACTTCCATGAAACGGTATATTAAGAAGTGAATAATGTAAAAAGATGGAATATTATAATGGAAATTATTTATTGTCGATACTAAGTACGAAATGAAAATTATAAATGTAAGAATAAATGTTGACAAGATATTAATTTTATGATATAAAAGTGAAATCCAAAGAAATAATGTAAAATGTGAAGAAAATTGTAATTACCCGTACTATAAATAGAAAAGATTATATACGAGGCCGACACATAACACCTTTGGCACATATTATAATTTCCAATAGCCAAGTCAACCAGTTATTAACAGCTTACCCGTACTATAAATAGAAAAGATTATATACGAGGCTGACACATAACCTTTGGCACATATTATAATTTCCAATAGCCAAGTCAACCAGTTATTAGCAGCTTACCCGTACTACAAATGTAAGAATTATACGAGAAAGACACCCAAGAACTATGGCATAAAATATATGAAACGTGTATATAAATTCCTAGAGCCAGTCAACTAGTAATTTACCATCTTACCCGTACTACAAAAATAAGAAAGAAATATACAAGATGATATACAGAAAAAGCAACATAAGAAGTTGGAGAAATGGAAGCAAGTAAATATTATTAATATGAACAGATATATGATACCCAACCACGAGGCAAAACACCAGAAGAGAGCCTATACTAATTAAAATGTAACACAAAGACGTGAATCATGAAGATGAAGGAGATTATGAAGTGACGTTTAATGTGATACCAAGAGAAAAGATTAATTGATGACAAAGGAGAATGAAAAATAATATACTAACGGAGGAGATCATGTGAAAATACCAGTGATGAAATGTAAACAAACTATCCCAGTAAAATATGAAGAATTAAGTTAAGATGAATCAAGAAGAAGAGAATATAATAATGTATAAACCGCAGATGCGTGAGCTAATCCCAAGGATATTTATTATTTGTCGAAAGAACGACCACTTTATATTTTGAAATGATTTGAGATGAATGATTCAAGCGATCATTTATATTATTGACAGAGATGGTGTACCTCTGAATTTATTGTTGTTAGTATGGACAGCAGAGATGTATGCCACAGTGAGCCACTCTGAACTGCACCAGCTAAAATTATGTTATGGAATTAAATAAACAAGGGAGATAATTACATGGAAAGGAAAATAATTATGATTCAAATAGAAGAGAATGAAGGGATATAAGAAGAGCATAAGAGTCAACTTGGAAATATACAACAATTGATGAATTCTTCAGAAAAATAAGTATACGAATTCAGAATTAATCAATTCTTATAGGAAGGCATATGTAACGTACCAAAATAACGGTTACATAAAAAAATGTATAATACGTCAAATGGAAGAGTAACATAAGCATATTTCATCGAGCATGAAAGAAGGAACAGAAGTACGAAAGTCAAAAGTGTATCTACGAATAAATAATATTAAAGCAACCCAATGAAGAAGAAAGAAGAGTCATATGGATATATCATCGAGTATAAAGAAGAAAGAGAAAATACAATGAATCGATATAATACGTTAGCATCCAGGCCCAATAGATGAAAATAGTGAGGGGATATGCCGAAAGTGATTATCATCATAAGAAAGAGACATGTCAAATACAATCATCTTAGTGAGAAAAATAGACTAATTTATCATAATAATGAGATAAATATGGGACCATGATTATCATAATAATGAGTGAGAATGTGGAAGAATATAACTATATTCAGTAAACATGAGTTATTACAGATAGTGAGTAACCAAGACAAAAGCACCAAAAATGACAAAAAATTAACATGAAAAAGAACCAGAAGAAGAAGAAGAAGAGGAAGAAATGTACCATGAAGAATGAAGATTATGTATGACCAGAACAAGACATCAACATTCCCAGAATATGGAAGCACCACAATCAATATAGTAACCAGAATAAGAATAATGATTATTGGACTATTAATAATAAAAAACCAAGTGTTGAACCTCAATAAGTGATCACAAACAATGACAGTGAATACTTTGTATAAATGCAACAACAAATGATATAATAACATTAACCCCAAGTAAACAGCACAGACAATATTAGTGAAGTGTTTATAACTGAGGGAAGTGAATAACAATTTATAAGTGAAAGAATCAACGATTAACAAGGGAAATACACAAACAATTAGTGTACCAAGTGTAATCCAAGATTGTAAAACCACAAATATACTCAGTAAGACCACCAATTTAATGACACAGAAAAGTGAAATAATTGCTCAAAGAGACCAATAATAAAAGCATTATAATCCTTGATATGAAATGTGCCTGAATGTCACAGTAACACAGGACAAAAAGTAGATAAATATCAAAGCAATTAAGTAGTAAACAAACTAATTTGTTGAATAGAAACAAATCAATGTACCAAAGCCTAGATACAACCCACCAAAATGTGTAACATAATTAGATTAAAAAACCAAGTATTATTGTATAAACATATAGTGTAAAATGTGTACAAAATATGCAAAACATAGTAATGAACAATTGTAGTAACATGCCATAATGACATGACAGTATTTAAGATAAATACTGAATAAAATATGAAGCATATTGTTGTCAACCAAATGACACATAACCTCACATGAACTGGACCTACAACATAAAATCATACACAATAATTAGATAAGGTAATTATCAATAATTGTTTCAAACAGAGACCAAATAAGAGTAAAAATACAAGACAATTAATACCATATGAGCTGAAGGACACAACTAAATGAGTCAGATTAATTATAATAACAATAAACCAATTAGATTGGACCCCATGTGACAATAGAATTAATCAAAAAACATTAACAAAACTTGTAAAGAGAGAGTAAGAAGGTTTATCAATAGTTAGAAGAATGTTCAAGACAACTATGAGAATACCTCACAAGTATTATACAAGTAATTTAATGACTGGAATTTAATAAACTAACTAACTGCAGTCATAGGACTAGGTGTAAACAACCATCATACAGTAAATTAAAAAGATTTCAGCTAACAAAAAGTTAGTGAATCCACTAAACTGACCATGTACAACATTTGTACACAATTTAATTATTAACAATGCATATAATATATGGTAAAATAACTAAATAAGAGTGACAGAATGGCGAGATGAGAGCATAATGTATTTTAAACAATACTATATATGTAAACAAAATAACATTTGCCAAAATGAAGTATTAGCAAAAATATGTAAGTGTATCTAATAGTGTTATAGTACCAAAAATATGTAGTAGAATAAGGGATAATAGTGATGTAAGCAAATATAAACAATCGGACATAGATGGCTTGTACGCCATTAGTACATTTTGTTTAAATTACAAATATATTAATATTATGTATTAGAGTAGATGAGAAATGGACTCCAAATGTTTAATCATAAGTATTAAGATGTAATTACACCAAAATATAGTGGAAAGAACTTATTTTTATTAAGAACCACTATATGAATTTTGAAGAAAGTGAAGTGAGTTATTAATGAACGGAATTATTACTTGTTTGGACTTAAATTAAAGACACAAGGGTCCGCAATATAATGCCACTATCCAAATGACAATCTGACTAATAATAAGAAAGTTATAAACATTATAAGATTTTCGGTCATTTTCAAAGGGCAATGAACACGTCATACCCAATCTCAAACCAAAGCAGTGACGCTAAAAAATTAAAATATTTATTTAACTAAGACTTTTGGGGTAGAGAGTATCGCATTCTAAACCAATAGTATGACCAATTTCACCAGACGAAACCAGGAGCTTTGGTGAGATGAACTAATTGTCTTCCAGACATCGATGCGAGCGGAGCCTGTGGCAGTCATCCAAATATACAGTATTTTGAAAATGTGCGCGTATCTAAGTAATATACCCATAACTAATCTCAACTGAACACCCATTTTATCGTGCGACAGTGTTGTGAGTGAAATAGTGAACCATAAAAGACATGACCAGTGTATAATAAAGGTCATGTTATGTGAAAGAAACAGGGAGTATTATACATTAACAATTTTAAAATATAATGACAAAATAATCTTCGTTAGTCAACGAAAATTATTGTCGACTACGCTAACCAAGTAAACACACTTGCGTGTTTAACTAGTAACGATGAATTATTACCAGATTAAAATGAATAAAGTTCTCGTCTAACTTAATGACGACATTTAATTAAAATATGTTATATTCATGTTCAAAGAATAATAATAGAAGCGGAATCAATATTTTATACCGCACACCATTACTCGTAAATATAGTCGCTTGTTTGACTATGATTTCAGCAGTCTTGAAAAATAATAAATTAATATGCGAGAACTATCAGTACTGTTAATTTTACATCTTGTTATGAATAAATAATGTGTTTATAAAGATAGTATTAAGATTTTTTATGATATTAACTATTCTATTATGTAACTTACTCTCATCTAGGTAAACTAACCTATAACCAGAACGCATTTGTTTGCCCCAGAGAGTCACTTCTGTCATAAATAATTCTTATAAATAGACTCAGTAATAAGAGTTCTTTCGTTTTTTTTTTATCAATTCCAGTTCATAATAATAACAAGTAAACCAGTAACATTGTTTTAATAGTGCAACATTGATAGCACGTGTTTACAGCTTTAAGCATCAGAAGCAACAACCATGACCGTACGAAAGTACGATAATTTGACTATCGTATTGAGGTTAATAATTCTTAAATATTGTTTTTTTTAATTATAATAAATAAGTAAATATTGTTATTTAATATAACATCTTTACTGTATATCTTGTATTATGTATATTCAAAGGATTCACGAAGATTGGTAATACTAATAACCAAAGTAGACATAACCTAAATTACCATATTATCGTACATTGTAACAGTGTTACCAGCCTTGAGCTGAAGAAGTTTCAGAATTTATTTAACTTTGTTGTTGTTTTTTTAAAAAAAAAACATTAGTAATTGTTTTAAAGGAGTTTTTACTGAATTTCACTAATGTTAATAAACACCCCAATTTGTTACCAGTGAATAGAGAGTCTTTATTTCTATCAAATAGATATCAATAACTTACATTTTAGAAACAATTATTTCACAAGGTGGCGGCAGTATTCAAGTGGTTGTTAACTGAATATTCAATTTACAATTGAGTATCAGTGTTATTATATTTAATGTGCATATGTCGATATCCAGACAAAATATTTGTGTGTTATTAATGTATTTCCAGTGAGGTAGAACCGCCCATCAAGAAGATTGAAGACATTCACGGATGGTAAGTGGGGAGGTGAATACAGCAAAATATTAGTGACCGTAATCCCTTTTAAACATAAACATTAACTTCAATTTACTCTTTACTAATTCTATCAAATACTAAACAACAATCACATTACAATGTGAGGGGTGATGAAGAGTCTACAACAACAACTACTAAATAAAACAGTTTAAAATAAAAAACAAAAACATTAAACCCATCCATCAAATCAAATTTCAATAAGAGATATATTACAACGTGGCGCCCAATGTCAGAGAGCGAATTAGGACGACGATACCCAATACATTAAATAAACAATTTTTAAACCTAATTCGGCGGCAATTACATTGCATAGATATAAAGATGTGGGGACTAACAAAAGCACAGGAAACGGAATTGCTGGAGAAGATGAGGGAAATGATGGAAGAAAATTGTAAGAAAATGGTAGAATCAATCAAGGAAGACAACCGATTGTTCAGGGAATCAATAAGTAGAAGCATAGAGTCAACCATAGAAGATGGCAGGAAATTCAGAGAAAGACTAAGGAAGGAGAGGGAACAGTCAATGGAACAATCCAGCCAGAAAATAGAGGACAATGAACCACAAACTGAAGAATTACCCGAAGATGAAAACATGGAACAAGTGAGTCCAAAGCCTGAGGATGGTGGAGAAAAGGAAACCCAAATAATTAAGAAGATGGAAGAAAGTAGAATAATACGCCCGAAGAAGACAAGGATTACAAAAGAATTAATAGAAATGACTTGAAGTGGTCTAATTAACATGATTAACTTCCCAATCGTCGACCGTAAAGAAGGGATCTATAGGAAGGAGTATCGAAGGAGCTTCACGAAAATGGACGAAGAGAAGAACTATGTTACAACAAAGAAGATTATAAACAATAAAGTATTTAAAGCAAATATTCCTAAAAGAAGAATAAGGCATTCCAAGAAAAAGGAAGGTTATCAAGAACTGGACCGGATCATTGAAGGATACGCCCAAGAAATAAGAGAATTGCGAAAGAAGAGGAGCCAATCAGTGGAAAAACCCAACCAGAAGACAGATGACGATTAACCAGAATTAGAAGAGATACCAGAAGTTAATAATAACAAAGACCAGGAGGACACTGGACACGTGCGTACCAAAGACAATGAGAAGAGGAAGACGAGAAAACGGGAAGCAGATGAAGATCTGATAGCAGCGAAATGGAAGAGCCGGATGATAGTGTGGTATATGACAAGAACAGATAGAAGCCTGAACACTGAAGAGATCCAAACAACCAGAAGAGAGGAGAGCAACGACTATGGATAAACTGAATAGAAATACATCGAGAAATGGGACGGATTCTTTTAATAACGACTAATGTTACCAAAAATAATATGAACAATACATACAAAATACAAGACCCTGTGACAAAGAAAATTAAAGGTAATTATAATCAGACTTCCATGAAACGGTATATTGAGAAGTGAATAATGTAAAAAGATGGAATATTATAATGGAAATTATTTTATTGTCGATACTAAGTACGAAATGAAAATTATAAATGTAAGAATAAATGTTGACAAGATATTAATTTTATGATATAAAAGTGAAATCCAAAGAAATAATGTAAAATGTGAAGAAAATTGTAATTACCCGTACTATAAATAGAAAAGATTATATACGAGGCCGACACATAACACCTTTGGCACATATTATAATTTCCAATAGCCAAGTCAACCAGTTATTAACAGCTTACCCGTACTATAAATAGAAAAGATTATATACGAGGCTGACACATAACCTTTGGCACATATTATAATTTCCAATAGCCAAGTCAACCAGTTATTAGCAGCTTACCCGTACTACAAATGTAAGAATTATACGAGAAAGACACCCAAGAACTATGGCATAAAATATATGAAACGTGTATATAAATTCCTAGAGCCAGTCAACTAGTAATTTACCATCTTACCCGTACTACAAAAATAAGAAAGAAATATACAAGATGATATACAGAAAAAGCAACATAAGAAGTTGGAGAAATGGAAGCAAGTAAATATTATTAATATGAACAGATATATGATACCCAACCACGAGGCAAAACACCAGAAGAGAGCCTATACTAATTAAAATGTAACACAAAGACGTGAATCATGAAGATGAAGGAGATTATGAAGTGACGTTTAATGTGATACCAAGAAAAAAGATTAATTGATGACAAAGAAGAATGAAAAATAATATACTAACGGAGGAGATCATGTGAAAATACCAGTGATGAAATGTAAACAAACTATCCCAGTAAAATATGAAGAATTAAGTTAAGATGAATCTAGAAGAAGAGAATATAATAATGTATAAACCGCAGATGCGTGAGCTAATCCCAAGGATATTTATTATTTGTCGAAAGAACGACCACTTTATATTTTGAAATGATTTGAGATGAATGATTCAAGCGATCATTTATATTATTGACAGAGATGGTGTACCTCTGAATTTATTGTTGTTAGTATGGACAGCAGAGATGTATGCCATAGTGAGCCACTCTGAACTGCACCAGCTAAAATTATGTTAGGGAATTAAATAAACAAGGGAGATAATTACATGGAAAGGAAAATAATTATGATTCAAATAGAAGAGAATGAAGGGATATAAGAAGAACATAAGAGTCAACTTGGAAATATACAACAATTGATGAATTCTTCAGAAAAATAAGTATACGAATTCAGAATTAATCAATTCTTATAGGAAGGCATATGTAACGTACCAAAATAACGGTTACATAAAAAAATGTATAATACGTCAAATGGAAGAGTAACATAAGCATATTTCATCGAGCATGAAAGAAGGAACAGAAGTACGAAAGTCAAAAGTGTATCTACGAATAAATAATATTAAAGCAACCCAATGAAGAAGAAAGAAGAGTCATATGGATATATCATCGAGTATAAAGAAGAAAGAGAAAATACAATGAATCGATATAATACGTTAGCATCCAGGCCCAATAGATCAAAATAGTGAGGGGATATGCCGAAAGTGATTATCATCATAAGAAAGAGACATGTCAAATACAATCATCTTAGTGAGAAAAAAAGACTAATTTATCATAATAATGAGATAAATATGGGACCATGATTATCATAATAATGAGTGAGAATGTGGAAGAATATAACTATATTCAGTAAACATGAGTTATTACAGATAGTGAGTAACCAAGACAAAAGCACCAAAAATGACAAAAAATTAACATGAAAAAGAACCAGAAGAAGAAGAAGAAGAAGAAGAGGAAGAAATGTACCATGAAGAATGAAGATTATGTATGACCAGAACAAGACATCAACATTCCCAGAATATGGAAGCACCACAATCAATATAGTAACCAGAATAAGAATAATGATTATTGGACTATTAATAATAAAAAACCAAGTGTTGAACCTCAATAAGTGATCACAAACAATGACAGTGAATACTTTGTATAAATGCAACAACAAATGATATAATAACATTAACCCCAAGTAAACAGCACAGACAATATTAGTGAAGTGTTTATAACTGAGGGAAGTGAATAACAATTTATAAGTGAAAGAATCAACGATTAACAAGGGAAATACACAAACAATTAGTGTACCAAGTGTAATCCAAGATTGTAAAACCACAAATATACTCAGTAAGACCACCAATTTAATGACACAGAAAAGTGAAATAATTGCTCAAAGAGACCAATAATAAAAGCATTATAATCCTTGATATGAAATGTGCCTGAATGTCATAGTAACACAGGACAAAAAGTAGATAAATATCAAAGCAATTAAGTAGTAAACAAACTAATTTGTTGAATAGAAACAAATCAATGTACCAAAGCCTAGATACAACCCACCAAAATGTGTAACATAATTAGATTAAAAAACCAAGTATTATTGTATAAACATATAGTGTAAAATGTGTACAAAATATGCAAAACATAGTAATGAACAATTGTAGTAACATGCCATAATGACATGACAGTATTTAAGATAAATACTGAATAAAATATGAAGCATATTGTTGTCAACCAAATGACACATAACCTCACATGAACTGGACCTACAACATAAAATCATACACAATAATTAGATAAGGTAATTATCAATAATTGTTTCAAACAGAGACCAAATAAGAGTAAAAATACAAGACAATGAATACCATATGAACTGAAGGACACAACTAAATGAGTCAGATTAATTATAATAACAATAAACCAATTAGACTGAACCCCATGTGACAATAGAATTAATCAAAAAACATTAACAAAACTTGTAAAGAGAGAGTAAGAAGGTTTATCAATAGTTAGAAGAATGTTCAAGACAACTATGAGAATACCTAACAAGTATTATACAAGTAATTTAATGACTGGAATTTAATAAACTAACTAACTGCAATCATAGGACTAGGTGTAAACAACCATCGTACAGTAAATTAAAAAGATTTCAGCTAACAAAAAGTTAGTGAATCCACTAAACTGACCATGTACAACATTTGTACACAATTTAATTATTAACAATGCATATAATATATGGTAAAATAACTAAATAAGAGTGACAGAATGGCGAGATGAGAGCATAATGTATTTTAAACAATACTATATATGTAAACAAAATAACATTTGCCAAAATGAAGTATTAGCAAACATACGTAAGTGTATCTAATAGTGTTATAGTACCAAAAATATGTAGTAGAATAAGGGATAATAGTGATGTAAGCAAATATAAACAATCGGACATAGATGGCTTGTACGCCATTAGTACATTTTGTTTAAATTACAAATATATTAATATTATGTATTAGAGTAGATGAGAAATGGACTCCAAATGTTTAATCATAAGTATTAAGATGTAATTACACCAAAATATAGTGGAAAGAACTTATTTTTATTAAGAACCACTATATGAATTTTGAAGAAAGTGAAGTGAGTTATTAATGAACGGAATTATTACTTGTTTGGACTTAAATTAAAGACACAAGTGTCCGCAATATAATGCCACTATCCAAATGACAATCTGACTAATAATAAGAAACTTATAAACATTATAAGATTTTCGGTCATTTTCAAAGGGCAATGACCACGTCATACCCAATCTCAAACCAAAGCAGTGATGCTAAAAAATTAAAATATTTATTTAACTAAGACTTTTGTGGTAGAGAGTATCGCATTCTAAACCAATAGTATGACCGATTTCACCAGACGAAACCAGGAGCTTTGGTGAGATGAACTAATTGTCTTCCAGACATCGATGCGAGCGGAGCCTGTGGCAGTCATCCAAATATACAGTATTTTGAAAATGTGCGCGTATCTAAGTAATATACCCATAACTAATCTCAACTGAACACCCATTTTATCGTGCGACAGTGTTGTGAGTGAAATAGTGAACCATAAAAGACATGACCAGTGTATAATAAAGGTCATGTTATGTGAAAGAAACAGGGAGTATTATACATTAACAATTTTAAAATATAATGACAAAATAATCTTCGTTAGTCAATGAAAATTATTGTCGACTACGCTAACCAAGTAAACACACTTGCGTGTTTAACTAGTAACGATGAATTATTACCAGATTAAAATGAATAAAGTTCTCGTCTAACTTAATGACGACATTTAATTAAAATATGTTATATTCATGTTCAAAGAATAATAATAGAAGCGGAATCAATATTTTATACCGCACACCATTACTCGTAAATATAGTCGCTTGTTTGACTATGATTTCAGCAGTCTTGAAAAATAATAAATTAATATGCGAGAACTATCAGTACTGTTAATTTTACATCTTGTTATGAATAAATAATGTGTTTATAAAGATAGTATTAAGATTTTTTATGATATTAACTATTCTATTATGTAACTTACTCTCATCTAGGTAAACTAACCTATAACCAGAACGCATTTGTTTGCCCCAGAGAGTCACTTCTGTCATAAATAATTCTTATAAATAGACTCAGTAATAAGAGTTCTTCCGTTTTTTTTTATCAATTCCAGTTCATAATAATAACAAGTAAACCAGTAACATTGTTTTAATAGTGCAACATTGATAGCACGTGTTTACAGCTTTAAGCATCAGAAGCAACAACCATGACCGTACGAAAGTACGATAATTTGACTATCGTATTGAGGTTAATAATTCTTAAATATTGTTTTTTTTAATTTTAATAAATAAGTAAATATTGTTATTTAATATAACATCTTTACTGTATATCTTGTATATGTATATTCAAAGGATTCACGAAGATTGGTAATACTAATAACCAAAGTAGACATAACCTAAATTACCATATTATCGTACATTGTAACAGTGTTACCAGCCTTGAGCTGAAGAAGTTTCAGAATTTATTTAACTTTGTTGTTGTTTTTTAAAAAAAAAAACATTAGTAATTGTTTTAAAGGAGTTTTTACTGAATTTCACTAATGTTAATAAACACCCCAATTTGTTACCAGTGAATAGAGAGTCTTTATTTCTATCAAATAGATATCAATAACTTACATTTTAGAAACAATTATTTCACAAGGTGGCGGCAGTATTCAAGCGGTTGTTATCTGAATATTCAATTTACAATTGAGTATCAGTGTTATTATATTTAATGTGCATATGTCGATATCCAGACAAAATATTTGTGTGTTATTAATGTATTTCCAGTGAGGTAGAACCGCCCATCAAGAAGATTGAAGACATTCACGGATGGTAAGTGGGGAGGTGAATACAGCAAAATATTAGTGACCGTAATCCCTTTTAAACATAAACATTAACTTCAATTTACTCTTTACTAATTCTATCAAATACTAAACAACAATCACATTACAATGTGAGGGGTGATGAAGAGTCTACAACAACAACTACTAAATAAAACAGTTTAAAATAAAACACAAAAACATTAAACCCATCCATCAAATCAAATTTCAATAAGAGATATATTACAACGTGGCGCCCAATGTCAGAGCGCGAATTAGGACGACGATACCCAATAAAATAAATAAACAATTTTTAAACCTAATTCGGCGGCAATTACATTGCATAGATATAAAGATGTGGGGACTAACAAAAGCACAGGAAACGGAATTGCTGGAGAAGATGAGGGAAATGATGGAAGAAAATTGTAAGAAAATGGTAGAATCAATCAAGGAAGACAGCCGATTGTTCAGGGAATCAATAAGTAGAAGCATAGAGTCAACCATAGAAGATGGCAGGAAATTCAGAGAAAGACTAAGGAAGGAGAGGGAACAGTCAATGGAACAATCCAGCCAGAAAATAGAGGACAATGAACCACAAACTGAAGAATTACCCGAAGATGAAAACATGGAACAAGTGAGTCCAAAGCCTGAGGATGGTGGAGAAAAGGAAACCCAAATAATTAAGAAGATGGAAGAAAGTAGAATAATACGCCCGAAGAAGACAAGGATCACAAAAGAATTAATAGAAATGACTCGAAGTGGTCTAATTAACATGATTAACTTCCCAATCGCCGACCGTAAAGAAGGGATCTATAGGAAGGAGTATCGAAGGAGCTTCACGAAAATGGACGAAGAGAAGAACTATGTTACAACAAAGAAGATTATAAATAATAAAGTATTTAAAGCAAATATTCCTAAAAGAAGAATAAGGCATTCCAAGAAAAAGGAAGGTTATCAAGAACAACTGGACCGGATCATTGAAGGATACGCCCAAGAAATAAGAGAATTGCGAAAGAAGAGGAGCCAATCAGTGGAAAAACCCAACCAGAAGACAGATGACGATTAACCAGAATTAGAAGAGATACCAGAAGTTAATAATAACAAAGACCAGGAGGACACTGGACACGTGCGTACCAAAGACAATGAGAAGAGGAAGACGAGAAAACGGGAAGCAGATGAAGATCTGATAGCAGCGAAATGGAAGAGCCGGATGATAGTGAGGTATATGACAAGAACAGATAGAAGCCTGAACACTGAAGAGATCCAAACAACCAGAAGAGAGGAGAGCAACGACTATGGATAAACTGAATAGAAATACATCGAGAAATGGGACGGATTCTTTTAATAACGACTAATGTTACCAAAAATAATATGAACAATACATACAAAATACAAGACCCTGTGACAAAGAAAATTAAAGGTAATTATAATCAGACTTCCATGAAACGGTATATTGAGAAGTGAATAATGTAAAAAGATGGAATATTATAATGGAAATTATTTTATTGTCGATACTAAGTACGAAATGAAAATTATAAATGTAAGAATAAATGTTGACAAGATATTAATTTTATGATATAAAAGTGAAATCCAAAGAAATAATGTAAAATGTGAAGAAAATTGTAATTACCCGTACTATAAATAGAAAAGATTATATACGAGGCCGACACATAACACCTTTGGCACATATTATAATTTCCAATAGCCAAGTCAACCAGTTATTAACAGCTTACCCGTACTATAAATAGAAAAGATTATATACGAGGCTGACACATAACCTTTGGCACATATTATAATTTCCAATAGCCAAGTCAACCAGTTATTAGCAGCTTACCCGTACTACAAATGTAAGAATTATACGAGAAAGACACCAAAGAACTATGGCATAAAATATATGAAACGTGTATATAAATTCCTAGAGCCAGTCAACTAGTAATTTACCATCTTACCCGTACTACAAAAATAAGAAAGAAATATACAAGATGATATACAGAAAAAGCAACATAAGAAGTTGGAGAAATGGAAGCAAGTAAATATTATTAATATGAACAGATATATGATACCCAACCACGAGGCAAAACACCAGAAGAGAGCCTATACTAATTAAAATGTAACACAAAGACGTGAATCATGAAGATGAAGGAGATTATGAAGTGACGTTTAATGTGATACCAAGAGAAAAGATTAATTGATGACAAAGAAGAATGAAAAATAATATACTAACGGAGGAGATCATGTGAAAATACCAGTGATGAAATGTAAACAAACTATCCCAGTAAACTATGAAGAATTAAGTTAAGATGAATCAAGAAGAAGAGAATATAATAATGTATAAACCGCAGATGCGTGAGCTAATCCCAAGGATATTTATTATTTGTCGAAAGAACGACCACTTTATATTTTGAAATGATTTGAGATGAATGATTCAAGCGATCATTTATATTATTGACAGAGATGGTGTACCTCTGAATTTATTGTTGTTAGTATGGACAGCAGAGATGTATGCCATAGTGAGCCACTCTGAACTGCACCAGCTAAAATTATGTTAGGGAATTAAATAAACAAGGGAGATAATTACATGGAAAGGAAAATAATTATGATTCAAATAGAAGAGAATGAAGGGATATAAGAAGAACATAAGAGTCAACTTGGAAATATACAACAATTGATGAATTCTTCAGAAAAATAAGTATACGAATTCAGAATTAATCAATTCTTATAGGAAGGCATATGTAACGTACCAAAATAACGGTTACATAAAAAAATGTATAATACGTCAAATGGAAGAGTAACATAAGCATATTTCATCGAGCATGAAAGAAGGAACAGAAGTACGAAAGTCAAAAGTGTATCTACGAATAAATAATATTAAAGCAACCCAATGAAGAAGAAAGAAGAGTCATATGGATATATCATCGAGTATAAAGAAGAAAGAGAAAATACAATGAATCGATATAATACGTTAGCATCCAGGCCCAATAGATCAAAATAGTGAGGGGATATGCCGAAAGTGATTATCATCATAAGAAAGAGACATGTCAAATACAATCATCTTAGTGAGAAAAAAAGACTAATTTATCATAATAATGAGATAAATATGGGACCATGATTATCATAATAATGAGTGAGAATGTGGAAGAATATAACTATATTCAGTAAACATGAGTTATTACAGATAGTGAGTAACCAAGACAAAAGCACCAAAAATGACAAAAAATTAACATGAAAAAGAACCAGAAGAAGAAGAAGAAGAAGAAGAGGAAGAAATGTCCTATGAAGAATGAAGATTATGTATGACCAGAACAAGACATCAACATTCCCAGAATATGGAAGCACCACAATCAATATAGTAACCAGAATAAGAATAATGATTATTGGACTATTAATAATAAAAAACCAAGTGTTGAACCTCAATAAGTGATCACAAACAATGACAGTGAATACTTTGTATAAATGCAACAACAAATGATATAATAACATTAACCCCAAGTAAACAGCACAGACAATATTAGTGAAGTGTTTATAACTGAGGGAAGTGAATAACAATTTATAAGTGAAAGAATCAACGATTAACAAGGGAAATACACAAACAATTAGTGTACCAAGTGTAATCCAAGATTGTAAAACCACAAATATACTCAGTAAGACCACCAATTTAATGACACAGAAAAGTGAAATAATTGCTCAAAGAGACCAATAATAAAAGCATTATAATCCTTGATATGAAATGTGCCTGAATGTCATAGTAACACAGGACAAAAAGTAGATAAATATCAAAGCAATTAAGTAGTAAACAAACTAATTTGTTGAATAGAAACAAATCAATGTACCAAAGCCTAGATACAACCCACCAAAATGTGTAACATAATTAGATTAAAAAACCAAGTATTATTGTATAAACATATAGTGTAAAATGTGTACAAAATATGCAAAACATAGTAATGAACAATTGTAGTAACATGCCATAATGACATGACAGTATTTAAGATAAATACTGAATAAAATATGAAGCATATTGTTGTCAACCAAATGACACATAACCTCACATGAACTGGACCTACAACATAAAATCATACACAATAATTAGATAAGGTAATTATCAATAATTGTTTCAAACAGAGACCAAATAAGAGTAAAAATACAAGACAATGAATATCATATGACCTGAAGGACACAACTAAATGAGTCAGATTAATTATAATAACAATAAACCAATTAGACTGAACCCCATATGACAATAGAATTAATCAAAAAACATTAACAAAACTTGTAAAGAGAGAGTAAGAAGGTTTATCAATAGTTAGAAGAATGTTTAAGACAACTATGAGAATACCTCACAAGTATTATACAAGTAATTTAATGACTGGAATTTAATAAACTAACTAACTGTAATCATAGGACTAGGTGTAAACAACAATCGTACAGTAAATTAAAAAGATTTCAGCTAACAAAAAGTTAGTGAATCCACTAAACTGACCATGCACAACATTTGTACACAATTTAATTATTAACAATGCATATAATATATGGTAAAATAACTAAATAAGAGTGACAGAATGGCGAGATGAGAGCATAATGTATTTTAAACAATACTATATATGTAAACAAAATAACATTTGCCAAAATGAAGTATTAGCAAACGTATGTAAGTGTATCTAATAGTGTTATAGTACCAAAAATATGTAGTAGAATAAGGGATAATAGTGATGTAAGCAAATATAAACAATCGGACATAGATGGCTTGTACGCCATTAGTACATTTTGTTTAAATTACAAATATATTAATATTATGTATTAGAGTAGATGAGAAATGGACTCCAAATGTTTAATCATAAGTATTAAGATGTAATTACTCCAAAATATAGTGGAAAGAACTTATTTTTATTAAGAACCACTATATGAATTTTGAAGAAAGTGAAGTGAGTTATTAATGAACGGAATTATTACTTGTTTGGACTTAAATTAAAGACACAAGTGTCCGCAATATAATGCCACTATCCAAATGACAATCTGACTAATAATAAGAAACTTTTAAACGTTATAAGATTTTCGGTCATTTTCGAAGGGCAATGAACACGTCATACCCAATCTCAAACCAAAGCAGTGACGCTAAAAAATTAAAATATTTATTTAACTAAGACTTTTGGGGTAGAGAGTATCGCATTCTAAACCAATAGAATGACCCGATTTCACCAGACGAAACCAGGAGCTTTGGTGAGATGAACTAATTGTCTTCCAGACATCGATGCGAGCGGAGCCTGTGGCAGTCATCCAAATATACAGTATTTTGAAAATGTGCGCGTATCTAAGTAATATACCCATAACTAATCTCAACTGAACACCCATTTTATCGTGCGACAGTGTTGTGAGTGAAATAGTGAACCATAAAAGACATGACCAGTGTAAAATAAAGGTCATGTTATGTGAAAGAAACAGGGAGTATTATACATTAACAATTTTAAAATATAAAGACAAAATAATCTTCGTTAGTCAATGAAAATTATTGTCGACTACGCTAACCAAGTAAACACACTTGCGTGTTTAACTAGTAACGATGAATTATTACCAGATTAAAATGAATAAAGTTCTCGTCTGACTTAATGACGACATTAAATAAAAATATGTTATATTCATGTTCAAAGAATAATAATAGAAGCGGAATCAATATTTTATACCTAACACCAGTACTCGTAAATATAGTCGCTTGTTTGACTATGATTTCAGCAGTCTTGAAAAATAATAAATTAATATGCGAGAACTATCAGTACTGTTAATTTTACATCTTGTTATGAATAAATAATGTGTTTATAAAGATAGTATTAAGATTTTTTATGATATTAACTATTCTATTATGTAACTTACTCTCATCTAGGTAAACTAACCTATAACCAGAACGCATTTGTTTGCCACAGAGAGTCACTTCTGTCATAAATAATTCTTATAAATAGACTCAGTAATAAGAGTTCTTTCGTTTTTTTTTATCAATTCCAGTTCATAATAATAACAAGTAAACCAGTAACATTGTTTTAATAGTGCAACATTGATAGCACGTGTTTACAGCTTTGAGCATCAGAAGCAACAACCATGACCGTACGATAGTACGATAATTTGACTATCGTATTGAGGTTAATAATTCTTAAATATTGTTTTTTTTAATTATAATAAATAAGTAAATATTGTTATTTAATATAACATCTTTACTGTATATCTTGTATTATGTATATTCAAAGGATTCACGAAAATTGGTAATACTAATAACCAAAGTAGACATAACCTAAATTACCATATTATCGTACATTGTAACAGTGTTACCAGCCTTGAGCTGAACAAGTTTCAGAATTTATTTAACTTTGTTGTTGTTTTTTTAAAAAAAAACCATTAGTAATTGTTTTAAAGGAGTTTTTACTGAATTTCACTAATGTTAATAAACACCCCAATTTGTTACCAGTGAATAGAGAGTCTTTATTTCTATCAAATAGATATCAATAACTTACATTTTAGAAACAATTATTTCACAAGGTGGCGGCAGTATTCAAGCGGTTGTTATCTGAATATTCAATTTACAATTGAGTATCAGTGTTATTATATTTAATGTGCATATGTCGATATCCAGACAAAATATTTGTGTGTTATTAATGTATTTCCAGTGAGGTAGAACCGCCCATCAAGAAGATTGAAGACATTCACGGATGGTAAGTGGGGAGGTGAATACAGCAAAATATTAGTGACCGTAATCCCTTTTAAACATAAACATTAACTTCAATTTACTCTTTACTAATTCTATCAAATACTAAACAACAATCACATTACAATGTGAGGGGTGATGAACAGTCTACAACAACAACTACTAAATAAAACAGTTTAAAATAAAAAACAAAAACATTAAACCCAGCCATCAAATCAAATTTCAATAAGAGATATATTACAATATCAACAATGGGTTTGTTTGGTTAAGGAAGTGGGGTAGTTTATACCTGCATTGTTTTGTGTTTTAACAAGAATAAAGTACTTAATTTTGATAAGTAAGTGCCCCCAAAATAAAGTCATATTAATCCACTGTAAAATGGTAAATGAGATCTATCTATAGATAAATAAATGAGATTTATCTATAAATGGAGAGGGTAGTTGAAGGGGGGGTGATTTTTTGAAAATTACTTTCGTCAAGTAAAGTATGAGTATTTCATTTTGAAGGATAAGATACCTTAGCAATTACATATGATAAAATAATTACACTATGAAAGTGTAAATATCATTAATGGTGGGGATCGGTTGAGGAGGAGGAATGATTATCTGCATAGTTCAGTTTCTTTGTAAGAATAAAGTACCTAATTTTTATAGTAGATAAAGTGACTCGAAAATGACATTATATTAAATGACTACCCTATAATAATAAAAATATCTATAAACAGTGAAAACAGTTTGAAGGTGGGGGATATTTTCTTTAGAAATTATCAAACCGAATTAAAGTAAATGATTTTAAAAATAAATCTTAGAACATGTATGGTTCTCCATACCAATTTTTCTTAGGCTTTTACAGCCGGTGTCATAATTATTAAAATTAAGTTCTCGGCTGTAAGGCCATGGTCTGCTATAATTAACCTGCTGGCAGATGTTATCATCAGACATTTCAGCCTCACCTCTAGAGTCCATCTTCAGTGAAATGGTTAATAAAACGACTGACGAGAAGTGTGTCAGTAAACCATTTTAGTTAATGTTGTTGAAGTTGTTTCTTGTTTTTAATTTATTCTGTCAATATTAACTTAAATTAATGTTTTTGTAAAGTGAATAAATTTTTGTTATTAATAAACTGTTACTAAAAACAAAAAAATAAATTATTTACAGTATATTACCAGAACTTACATTTCTTACAGTTTTTGTTGTTTCTTCTTCAATAAAATTTGATTTTTTATTACACTGATTTGTTCTTATTGGCTCTATGTATATCAAATTTCTCACAAATAAATTCTTTATAAATTGTATTACAAATTTATATTTATGTATTGCCAATTTAAACAAGTACATTCACATCAAATCTAAAAAAGTGTGTTTTCGACTTCAATTTTTTGACCTTTACGAAACCTTTATATAAAACTATCGAAGATATAGTTCTGGACCCTCTTTTTCAATATGTCAGATGAAAACTATTAGGGAGCTATCAAATTTACCTTTTAATTTAAGGTCTAAGAATTTCAGTAGGGCTTAATTTGTAGCCTTGGAACAGAAATCAACATGAAATTTTTTGAAAAGCAGTAAATCGAAAACGAAGTATTTTCAGACTTATGTTTATATAAAATTTCTTCTTTATTTCAGCTTGTAGAATGCACGCATTCCTGAAATATGTCCCATTCCTCAGGGGACACTGTAAATGTTGACTGTCATCAGACACTATTTCACATACTTATAGTAACTCTAAAATCTTTAGGGCTTAGGTAAAGGTAAACATTTTAAAAATATTTTTATTTAAAAATCAGCGTTCTGTAGTCAGAAATAATTCATTATATATTATTAATACTTGAACATATCCTGGACAACAAAATCTAAGAATTTAAAACTAAAGCCATAATAAATACAGATGATGAGCTACAACAGAAAAAGAGAACAAGGTATGAAATAGATTACACACACACACATTGCAGGGATAGAAAAATCCTGAGTGTGTACTGGAATTGTATGTGCCCTATTGGAATGAGAAGAATGTGTTAATAATAAACTCATATGATGGTAAAATGTTGCAGAATAAGGAACACTACAAAATTTGGTAAATTTAAATATTTTTAAAGGTATTTTAAATCACAGTACTGTGGCAAAACATATATGTGGTTTAATGACACACTTCTCGTCGTCGTTTTATTAACCGTTTCACTGAAGATGGACTCTAGAGGTGAGGCTGAAATGTCTGATGATAACATCTGTCAGCAGGTTAATTATAGCAGACCATGGCCTTACATGAGTTTTTAGGCTCACTCAATTTTGGGCTCTGATGCTTAAAAATTGTAGGTGCTTCTTGGAACATTTTTACTATGGAATTATCTTCTCCCTACTTATACACAACAGCTGATAAGAAGAACAGCTGGAGCAGCAGTGCTGAGAATGAACCAACCAGAAAAGTTAGTAGAGGTTAGATGGTGAAATAAAATGAGTGATGCCTGAGGAGCTTTCCATAAGTCTGCAGCTTTTGAATGAGATGCATTCAAGACACCTTGTTCTCTCTTCAGAGATGCATGTTACCAGTGGTGTTCCTCAGAACAGTTTTTAGTCCTCTCCTGTTCTTGATTTTTGTCAACAACATTCTCCAGGTGGCAGGAATAAGACTGTTTCTATCTGTGTTAAACATGACAGCTTTTGTCACTGTACAGAATGTAAATTTTGCAGAGCTGTCAAGTTCGAGCATCAACTCAATATGCAAGTGGGTTAATAAATGGAGAGTTGCTGTCAGTTAACATGAATGTGTGAATGTTTACATAAATTAAAGCTTATAATGATATTATACTGAAAATTACTTCTATTTGAATTAGAGTGTGTTTCAAATTGAGAGAATTCCTTCTTCTGCACCACAGTATGTTATAGTTGTGATAACAGTAGTTATATTCTCTTTGGAAAAGCATTGTAGACCTGGCAATGAGGATCAACAAGCCAGCAGTGCTTGAACTCACTAGTTTTACTGCATATAGATCACAACATAAGTTGAATTTGGACTTCATATACAGGGTGACACATGGAATAGGACGTTTTTGAATTGTGTAGTACTGAACGCACAGTGGTGGGAGGAGGTTGTAGTGGGGCTTGTTCTCCTCCTAACGAGACGCCATTTTAGTAGGAATGGAGCAGTAGACTTTGCAACATCAGCTGTTCGCATATGACAGTTTTGTTTGAAGTGGTAAGTCTATCACAGCTATGCAGCGACTCTTTTGCTGTCAATTCAATGTTGGTCAATGAGGGGTCGTTTTGAGTCAGAACACAATCCTGAGATGGGTGGAAAACTTCAGATCAACTGGAAACATTATGAAGAAGAAGCCACCAGGCCCTAGATGCAGTGTAACAACACCAGAGAACGTAGGACAGGTTAGAGAAGCACTGATTAGGAGCCCAAGACGATCGGCTAAACGATATGAAAGTGAGTTAGCAATCAGCCATGAAGCGGTCAGGCAAATTTTACACAATTTAAAATTCCACCCATACAAAATTCAAATTGTGCATCAGCAAAAGGTGGTAGATTACGAACAATGTGAGCATTCTGCTGTGAAAATGCAAGTGATATTGAGTGAAGACGTGCAATTGTTAAGGAATGATGAAGCTCATTTTCTTCTGGACGCGACCATAAATAAGCATAACACGGGTTATTGGGCACCTGAACAACCACGTCTTATTCACCAGCGTCCTCTACACTCTCAACGAGTCACAGTGTGGTGTGCTGTTGGTTCTATTGGAATTATTGGACTGTATTTGTTTTTAGGAAAACGACATCACAATCACTGTCAATTCAGTACCAGAACTGCAAAGACGATGAATTGCCTTGAAAAATGTCTGGTTTCAGCAAGATGGCGCTACGGCACCCACCGTGAACGATTCAGTGAATGTTCTTTGACGCATGTTTCGTGGACACCTCATTTCACATTTTGGCAGTGTTCCGTGGCCTCCAAGATCTCCTGAGTTGTCAATGTGTGACTTTTTTCTGTGGGGGGTACCTCAAAAACCTTGTGTACGCTAACAAACCCCGCAATCTGGATGAGTTGAAGAATGCCGTCATTTAAGAAATTGCTGCCATCCCTCAAGAGATGATCCCTCAAGAGATGTTGGCACATGTGATGCAGGATTTCCAGCGGAGACTTGAAAACTGCATTCAAGAAGATGGCCGCCACCTTGCCAACACTATTTTTCACAGTTAAGGTAGACCTTAACATAACTCAAATGACATGTATTAAGCTGTAATTTTGTGTCAATTAACCCACTTGAAGTTTAAAGTTTACTGAGTATTGGTTATTTAAAAGCTGTCTGATTCCCATGTGTCACTCTGTACATTGTAAATGAGTTCTCAAGCAGGAAAGGTAGGAACACGGAAGTTATAAACTGAAGGTCGTAGTATTTCTATGTTGTTTCTTACTGAATCTGTGATAAAATAATTTATCTTATCTCATGTATAAACATTATGTTTTAACAAAACAAATGTTTGTTAAAATTTAATTAAAATTTATTTCTATTGAAGAAGCAACTTTATTTATTTGAAGATATAACCATTATTCAGATTATTATACTTATAAAACAAAAGTGTTATTACAACTTTGTAAAATAATATAGACACACACACACACACACACACACACACACACACACACACACACATATATATTAATATATTAATATTATCCTTATATTATAAGGTAACAAGATTCCACCTCCAAAGAAACACAAGTATACCATCAAAATTCACTGTGAAAAATGCATAAACGTAATCTTATTAGTAATAAAAGACATAGAAGAATAAAATAAACTTAATAATACAGAAATGAAGAGACAATATATTACTCAAAGATAATTTAATCTTTTCAAGGAATAAAAAGTAATCGAAACAAAAAGGGAAATATTATAATAAATAATAGGAAAATAGAGAATGCAAATTTAGGAATTAAATAATGCAATTAACATGACAAAACAATAACTGACGATGACAATTATACCCAGAAGAGACGATCAAAAGAAAAATAAAATGTAAATAGGTATTAGTAAACAATTATAATGTACAAATGTTAAACTTAGTATGTAAGAAATAAGACATTGAGTATAGCCTTAGATTAAAACTATGAGGAGGTCTGCGAACCTTAAACAGTTATTCTGTATAAGTGAACTACAGACTGTGAGTAATATAAAATTACAAATATAATAATATTGAACAATAATTATAAAAGTTAGGTAGTGTAACAGTGTAAAAAGGTGAGAACAACGGTGATAGACTTTAAAAGTGTATAGTGTAAGTAAATAAACATATTTACAATATGAACTTTGCATGAAACATGTAATTTATATGAAACAACAAGGTAACTCATATAGTGAGATTAAACCAAGGGTAAATAATTAAAAAATAAAGAACCTTCCGTTACAAACTTATAATATAATATACTGATGAAGATAAAATAAGACTCTATGGAATCATATTATTAATTATAAATTGTGAACCCGAACCTGTGACCCATAAACGTATCATTCTAAGACCTTAAATGAATGAATTAGTGTTTTAGTAAAAAGGAAGGTATTGTTGGAAAAATATTGAACCCTGGAAGAACATGTCAATTTTACTGCTGGATTTTACACAAATTAAAGCCAGATACAAGACGAAATGATACAGATAAACTATGGAAATAACTAGAAGAATGATGTTTTAATCGATGGTACAAAAAACTTGAACTCCAGATCAAGAAATAAGCTCGTAAAGAAAACTCCCAGATTGGTGAGATCTCTCCAATAATCAACCAAGATATTTGAAAACATTTTAACATTTAAAGATCGAATCACAGCGATATACTATCACAAAAACAATAAAAAACTTTACAATAGTGAATTCTATTTGTACACAAATAATTATTAGTATTAAGAGTTCCTTTTTCAATTGTTCAATTGTTCTTTTGTATGATCCAAAGAACCCACTGCTACACAACATACATCAATAACACCCAATTACTAAACATTATTTATAAATATTATATTTTTATGATATGTTTACGACTTATGTACTATACTTTGACATTACTTATACATTGACCCTGAGATTGAGATTTTTCATGCTCTACAACTGAAATGAGTTTCAAAAATAGTAAATAAAAATAATTGAATTTTAAACAAGAACGAATAAGGAGTTTGATTATTTATTCTAGCAATAAGTCTCCTAACAAAATTGGCACCAACAACTTGGGGCAAACAACGTACACAAAAAAGTACACACGGGGTGATATTACAATATTTAGGGTTACATACTTCCTGCTTATAAACAGGAAATGCAGGATCTTGATGAATGCTGAGAACAGCAATTGACACATTTCATTGTTTCAGTACAGGAATCGTCATCAACATCATGTAGTGTGTCCGAAACACAATCACTGAAAATAAACACTGCAATGGCTGAGGGATGAATGCTCTTACACTCAGCCTAGGAATACCTGCTCTGACAAAGTTGTCCTGTTAAAGGTTAGGACATGGAACGCAGATGGGAGCGTCTGTCCATCATTCCTTAGCACTGTTAGCCTTTGACATGCGACAACACCTTATGGGGCAAACTCAGTTGTCATTGATTCCTCTACCCAGTTCAGCAGGTCCTTGGACACTACCACCCCCTTTGTAGTGTTCAGGGTGGTACAAGGTATGAACTGTACATCCATGTCCCCTATCTTCTGTAGTTTAAGTATCCTTAAACCCTGTTGATTGGTTACGGTCTCAACACGTAATCAAGCTGTGGCTTTTCTGATGTCCTGTATGACTGACCAGTGCCTGGCGATAGCCTTTTTGATAAAGAAGGGACTCACTTTTGAAAAGTCACCTTCTTTTTGTCTAATCACAAAATACCTTGGCACCACTGGAACATTGGCAGACAGTGTCAGAATTTTATTCTTGATATTTTTAATAATTTGACAGAATTAAAAAAATGCCTTTCAAGTTTTTGATCACCTTCAAAAGTAAGCTATATTGATAAAAACGTTATATTTTCTTATCAGTTACGTACTATTTGTGAAAGGTATTATATATATATATATATATTGTCACCGGACAAAAGGCTTGCCGCATGACAAATGGCGCCAATCGTACACTCTAGTGGTGTTTTTGGTGGCCCTAAAAAGGACCTGGTGGCGAGAAAGCTAAAGTTGGTCGTGTCGCGCTGAGATGTTAGGCGGCTGCGCCCGCTGTTCATGGCGTACTACAGTCCTCCTCTTCTTTCGGCACCGGTTGTAGAGTCGGCTGCCGGCCCAGCGAAATTCATCGCTGGCGCGGAACGGGAATGCGAAGACGCAAGAACGGCGGCGGTTCTATTCTTCGGCTGTTCCTTCCGGCTGACTCCGCCTCGATGTCGTCCGAGAGAGGAGAGGAGATGAAGTGCGTCCAATGGCGTGGCGATGAAGAGTGCTCAAAATTTTCTGCCGGCCCGGGTTTTATTATCTAACCGGGATCGCTGATTGGCTCGCCCCGAATACGCAGTTGGTCACGTCTCGGCGGCTGCTGATGCCGGATTGGCTCGCTCCGAGCACGTAGTTGGTCACGTCTCGGCCGCTGGTAACGGAGAGCAGATGTTCGTATACCGCTGCCGTCACAACTCCACCGGGTCTTGAATGCTCTCCGGTAGCCTGCCTACTGCTCTTCTCCAGATGTTGTGGAGGTGTCTGTTGGGCGCCATGTTGATTGGTGTGCCGGCTGGTAGCTCGCTGGCGTGGCTGGATCTTGCATCCGCAAGATGATCGCTGCCCCACGTTGGGCGCCACTTGTCACCGGACAAAAGGCTTGCCGCATGACAAATGGCGCCAATCGTACACTCTAGTGTTTTTGGTGGCCCTAAAAAGGACCTGGTGGCGAGAAAGCTAAAGTTGGTCGTGCCGCGCTGAGATGTTAGGCGGCTCCGCCCGCTGTTCGTGGCGTACTACAGTCCTCCTCATCTTTCGGCACCGGTTGCAGAGTCGGCTGCCGGCCCAGCGAAATCCATCGCTGGCCCGGAACGGGAATGCGAAGACGCAAGAACGGCGGCGGTTCTATTCTTCGGCTGTTCCTTCCGGCTGACTCCGCCTCGATGTCGTCCGAGAGAGGAGAGGAGATGAAGTGCGTCCGATGGCGTGGCGATGAAGAGTGCTCAAAATTTTCTGCCGGCCCGGGTTTTATTATCTAACCGGGATCGCTGATTGGCTCGCCCCGAATACGCAGTTGGTCACGTCTCGGCGGCTGCTGATGCCGGATTGGCTCGCTCCGAGCACGTAGTTGGTCACATTTCGGCCGCTGGTAACGGAGAGCAGATGTTCGTATACCGCTGCCGTCACAATATATATTATAACGATTCATATTAGCGTCCTATCTGAGCGTTATATGAAAGTGTCTGACGGAGGGAGTAGAGCAGCGTAAGCAAGAGAGAGAGCGTACAATCGCAGCCATCTCACTCTAACCTCGTCACAGCGACATCAGATACCGGTACGAACATGAAATTTTACTCAATACAAATTATCAGTTCAACCGGTGATAACTTAAAAACTAATAAATATACGGCACTTCTGAAAACAGCATTGTATTCAGCAAGTGAAGCTTTATAAGTAGCCGCAATCTCAGTTAATATAATTAACAATTGAAGAAGTTATACGGAAGACGTACGCCAAAAGGAATAACGAGAGAATTATGCTACGTAGGAATTAGGTGTTTTCACACACACACAGATAAAGACCTAAGCAACAATATTCTGTGGTCAGATCTTTGAAAACACGTTTGCAAATACCTGTAATCAATCGATTTGCAAACACAGGAAGTACGATTTTAACTAGAAATTCTCTGCAGTTTCAAACCTGTCAAGGGGTGTTTTGTCGACCTGTTCGAGATTGTCAAAACTGGAAAAACGTATGATTTATTTGAACAACCAATCAGCATCCAGTATTTAAAACTGACGCCAACTCAAAGCGAGGGGTAGCATCACTCTTTGTTCGGATCTTAAACGCACTAGTCGTGTATAAATAACGTACAGAAATTTTTTCAATCACGCAAATGTGTAATTAAGATCAAATTCGAGAAGTAGTCCGCAGTGAAGATGAACTAGTACCGTTCAACAACTCTCGCTGCGTAAAACAACGTTAATTAATTAAATTGTTAATTAATTAATCATCAGCCGTGAAGGACCTGTGCGACAGAAGGCTACAGCATCTGTAATTGCCAGGGCATCTTCTACAGCATTGATCAACATCAGTTCTTCTGTGCAAAACCATCAAAAGGAGGACCCCTACTGATTCCTATCTTCGGAACAAACAGTAAGAAATAATTACTGGTTCCTATAACGCATCAAACAGTAAGAAATAGATTCATTGATCAATGAAATAAGCACTAAACAAATAATAAAAGCAATAAACAATTTTTAAAAGACACTAAGAAAATCACACTTTGTATTTTAATTATAAGATTAGCTCTAACATAGTATAGGAGTGTTGAATGGAAAGTGGGGTGTAGTATTGGACGTGCAAATTATTGCAGACCTGTTCTTTAGCACTGGTTTGGGAGATAGCAATCTTTTAATTAAACCAGATAAGAGCCAGAGGTCGTTTGAACGTCTTAATCGTTACTTTCGTTACTTTTCACACTCACTCAGTAATTATAAGTGTTAGGGTAGAATTAAATCCTACCATTAGCATTTTATAGATTAATAATAATTGATTAAAACGTTAATTAAAATAATCAAGCAAATCTTAAAGTGTTATTTGTAACGATTCTCCTTGAAAACCACAATCACTGAATGAATCCTGAGAAAGAGTGTCTCCATGCGCTGAGCTAAGCTGAAACCATGTCATTTGTATCTGGTATTTGTTCTGGCACTCAGGTAAAGAAATATCACGGGTAAGTAACATTTTATCTAACAATAAAATTATTAGATAATTGTGTTAGATAAAAGGGAGCGTCGTATAGATTTGGCGCCGCAACTAAGGGGCACGAGTAAATCACCAAATTTATATATAAAAATAAGTTTTGTATAAATTTGGCGCGGCCAACTAAGAAGCTCGATTAAATCACCAAATTTAGCACAAAAGAAAGTTATATAATTTGGCGTTGCTTTTACCCAAGTGATTAGTTAAATTGTAATATTAATAAATTTGAAAAGAAGTGGAATTCAAGGTTACAAATAACTGTTAAATAATTGTTAAATTAATTTGTTAAAAATAAATTTAAAAAATGGCTAAATCATCAGCAGTAGATATGGCAGCAATTGAGCAAATGTTTAAGCAGTTGACCACTAAAATGGAAGAAACTAAAACTGAAATAAAAGAAACAAATAATAAAATTGAAAATACAAATAGTAAAATTGAAAAAATAGAAAGTAAAATTGAAAATACAAATATTAAGATTGAAAATACCAATAATAAAATTGATGAAAATAATAAAAGTTTAGAAGAAAGTAATCAAAAATTAATAACTGATGTTAATAATAAAATTGAGCAAACTAATCACTTGTCTAGTGAAATGAAACAAATAAACAAAAATTTGTCTAGCCAAATAGAACAAAGTAGTAAAGAAGCTACATTTAAAATTGATGAAGAAATAGCAAATTTAGCTACTAATTTAGCTGGTAAAATAGATGAGAGTAATATTAGGTTTGATAAACATACCGAAGAGGTTAAAACTACGTTAGAGGCATTTAGAAAACAAGTAAACACTAATTTTCGCCGTCAAGACGAAAAACTAAATAAGTTTAGAAACGAATTTCATGAAAGGTTAGAACAAAAAGTAACCCTCATTAATCAACAATTCAGCGAAGTAACAGCTGAATTAAAAACACAAACACTTCTAAATAAAGAAGAAATCCAGAATAATAGGGAAGAGTGTACCCAACTGGGAGAGAATATTAAAGAAGTTAAGAAACAGGTAGAGAGTAAGGCTAACAGTGACGAAGTACATCAAAAGGTGGAACAGCAATTGAAGGTAATGCGGGAGGACCTGACTAAAGCAATGAAGTCACAGCAAACCAAAGTAGTGAGGTGTGGCGGCTATAAGGAAGAACCAGAAAACCTTGCATTTTCAGGAAACCCACATGAGAATCCTGTGGAATTCCTAAAGCTGTTTGAGGCTTATGTAGCTCGTGTAAATCCACTGATGGATGACGAGGACAAGAAGGACATGTTAGGCCGATTTCTCAAGAATTGGGCAGGTACGTGGTGGAAAGTCATCTCGGACAGAGTCCAAACCTACTCAGACTTCAGAGTAAAATTCCTTGCTCAGTACTGGAACGTTCAGATACAAAGAAGTGTACGCGATCGTCTAGAATTTGGTAAATATCACCCGTCAATGAATATGACAACCACCAATTGTGTGCTTAACGTAATGCGCAAGTCAAGCATCTAACACCACCAATAGAAGAGAGAGACCTAGTATATAAGCTAGCGCGTTATTTCTCAGAACGCACTAGAGTAGCAACCACTACTAGAGGAGTGGATACTCTAGAAAAGTTCATAATGGTTGTAGATGAGTGTCAAGATTTAGAGAGGGACCTACAGCGTGTAAGTAATCAGCTGAGTAACTACTCTAGAGGCGATCATCAAGAACCAACTTTCTACTCAACTAAGAGGAGAGACAATGAACGCCCGAAAGAAAAAAGGTTTTCCCCATATCCGGGTAATAAAACCCAAAATCGACCGGAATTGGAGGAGAAGGGTAGAAGTAGGAGTGTAGAAAACAAACCAAATAAAGGGTATAAAGTATGTAAAACAACTATAACCTCTACCGAGCAGCAATCGTCGACTAGTAAAATGAATACGGGAAACGGGAAACCACTGCAGGTAGAAAAGAAACAAAACTAAACTTACCATTACCTGCAGTGAAATCACCAAAGAAAACAGGTAAAAAGAATGTAACTAATAATATAAAACAAGTGAGCGATAGGGAGTTCTTGTTAAAAGAAGAGCAAGAAGTGGGTAGAAACCATTATCCTGAATGTCCGGAAATAATTTGTAAGATCAGTAATCTACTAGTAAGAGCGCTTATAGACACTGGCAGTGAAGTTACCTGTGTCAGCTCAAAGTTTGTAGATAATAGTCAGTTGCAAAATTGTCCCAGACTACCCGTAAAACATTGTAATGTACAGGGAGCCACTGGAGCCAAAATGCAAAAGATAACTGAACAAATATATTTACCTGTCAATTTAAATGGTAACCAAACCCAAATTGTAGCTCTAATAGTCCCGAAACTCGTTCATGATTGTATTATAGGGGTAGATATGTTACTTGAATGGAAAGCAAAAATAAATTTTAAAAGAAATACCATTACGATAGAAATTAATACAAATAAAATAAATGTAAACATTAAAGAGTTTAAGCATTGGAACTCGGTAAGTGTCATAAAAGGGTATATAGAGAAACCTGTAGTTGACGTTAGGAGTGACCAGCACTGTATTGATGATACTCCAGAAATCAACGTTGGGACTGAGTTGAACAACGAGCAACAGAACAAAATTCAGCGCTCGTTGGTGAGTATAGTGATGTGTTCAGAACAGAGCCTGGAAGAGCTAGGTTCTATGAACATCAGTTAACACTAACTGAAAACGCATCATTTGTACAAAGGACTTATCCTATCCCTCTACATTATAGAGATGAAGTGGAGAAAGAGATCCAACAGATGTTAGCGAATGGTGTTATTAAGAGAGCAAGTAGTCCCTATATAAACCCTTTAGTAGTTGTCACCAAGCCGAATGGGAGTATCCGATTATGCCTAGATGCTAGGAAACTAAATTCTTTATTAGTACCAGATTACGAGTGCGGCAGGAGTGTGGAAGAATTGTTGCAAAAATGTAATGGGGTTAAGTATATGACCAAACTGGACTTAACATCAGGATTTTGGTAAATTCCCATCCGAAAATGTGATAGAAAGTATACGGCATTTTTATATAAAAACAAGTGCTACCAATTTAAAGTGGTACCTTTTGGCCTGAGCACCAGCTTAGCTGCAATGGTAAAGTGTTTAGACAGTGCCTTAGGTAATGAGGTAGAGACGTATACATTAGTGTTCGTAGATGATATTCTGTGTGTGTCACAAACATTCGAGGAGCACTTACAACATTTAAAGAATATTTTTGAAAAATTAAGATCAGCAAACATGACGCTGAATCTACGGAAATCAGAGTTTGGTAAGGAGGAAATTAAGTCTTTAGGTAACTGAATCTCAGTGGAAGGCATAACCACAGACCCAGAGAAGGTAAAAGCCATACAAGAATTTCCAACTCCAAAGAACTGCAAGCAGCTAAAGTCATTTCTAGGTTTAGCTAACTACTATCAGAAGTTTACAAGTAAATACGCGGAAAGTACTGTTCCATTGTTAAAGTTGTTAAACAAAGGGATTAAATGGAAGTGGACAAAGGACCACGATGAAGGAGCTGCAACAAGTGAAAAGTCTTTTTATAAATACTGTTGTATTAAATCATCCAAGAATAGGAGAAAGATTTTACTTGCAAACAGACGCCAGCAATATTGCTATTGGAGCACACTTGTATCAGATTGATGAGAAGGGCCAAAAAGCGGTATTAGGATTTGTAAGTCGCACACTTAAAGGGGCAGAATTAACCTATTTTACGACAGAAAAAGAGCTATTAGCGATAGTGCATAGCCTGTCAAAGTTTAGAAGTTATATTCTGGGTGCTAAACTTACTATAATCACCGACAATAAGGCGTTAGTATTTTTATTAAAGTGTAAATTGCTAGGTGCTCGTCTGACTCGTTGGATCTTGGCTATACAAGAGTATCAATTTGAAATACAATATTGTAAAGCGAAAGACAACTTGGTAGCAGATGTACTCAGTAGAAATCCACCATCAGAAAACAACATGGAAACAGATAACATTAAATGTAGTAGCAATGATATTGGTATTTATGCGGTAAAGCATATATCAAGACCTTAAGTAGTTAGACGACTTAAGGAAATAGGGACTCATCAACAACAAGACCCTAGGATTAGTGTAGCTTGGAGGAGTGCAGTTACCAACTCCAAACCAGGATTTTCCATATATAACGGTAAGCTATATAAGCTATGTCCCCATAAGTGGAAGTTACTATTATCTAGCTGTATGATAGATGAACTTATTTGGGAATGCCACTTGTCATTGGGCCACGCTGGATTTAAGAAATGCTATCTAGCCTTAACAGAAAGTTTCATTGGAAAGGGGTTAGCAAAACGCATGAAAAGATTATTGTCTACTTGTGACCTGTGCCAGAAATGTAAACACCCGAACTTAGCTACAAGGGTAGAAATCCAAACAATCCAAGCAAAAGTGAAAGGAGAGTTATTAGCTGTGGATTATTACGGGCCTCTACCAAAAGCAAAAGGAGGGGTAAAGCACATTCTAGTGACAGTAGATTTCTTTTCTAAGTTTGTAAAATTATACCCAGTCCAAAGAGCCACGACAAAAGCAAACCTTAGAGCATTAACGAAGTTCTACATCCCACAGTATGGTAAACCAAGGAAAATATTGTCCGACCAAGGAAAACAGTTCACCCATAACCTATGGAGAGAAACCTTGGAAGAACTAAATATAAAACCTATTCTTACATCCATACGTCACCCTCAAGCAAATTTAGCTGAGAGAATAAATAGAGAATTAGGGAGGTATTTTAGAATATTGTGCAGTCAGAACCATTCTGCACGGGTAGACTACCTGAGTTTTATTTCAGATTGTATTAATAATACATGTAATGAAACAATGGGGTACACACCTTCGGAATTATTTATTAATAAAGAACCTGTACATGTATGGACCAAAACCATAAAAAGTCCACCCAACTACAATCTACCTATTCCATATGAGGTAAAAACCAGGATAGCAGAAGAAAGAATACAGAGAGAAGGTCAAAAGAGGGTAGAATGATATAATCGAACTCACAAGTTGGTAAGGTTTGTGGAAGGAGAGGAAGTGCTAGTGAAAGCGAATCCTGTATCCTCTGCCATAGATAATACCACGGCCAAGTTCTTTCCGATATTCATGGGACCTTATAGAATAGAAAAACAGATTGCAAGGTACACATATATGTTAAGAGATGTGGAGAAAAATAAAATTATAGGAAAGTACCATGGGGATAGTTTAAGGAAATATAGACAAAATATTGACCCATAAAGAAATAATAGTTTGAGCAAATAAGGTATGTGAGTCAAACATGGTCAAATAAAATAAATATATAATTGTTTTGAACCAAGATCAATGATAATAATAATAAATTTTATTTAAATAAATGTTAGTATTGTTATTTAAATTATTGACATTAATTAAGCCAAAATGATGATTAAAATATTAATGGTCATATAATTTTCCAGTATACCATGTTAGGTTAAGTAACATTGTAATCTTTAGTTATAAGATAGATGTAAGGAAAATGGTATTAGTGCAAGTTTTGTGTGGGAAAAAGTGCGAAAGAATATGTGCAAATTTTTCATCAGTGTAAAACTGTACATTAGAAAAAAAAATTTAATGATTTATAAAATAATCAATTTTTTTTATACCGAGTGGGGGTATATATAACGATTCATATTAGCGTCCTATCTGAGTGTTATATGAAAGTGTCTGACGGAGGGAGTAGAGCAGCGTAAGCAAGAGAGAGAGCGTACAATCGCAGCCATCTCACTCTAACCTCGTCACAGCGACATCAGATACCAGTACGAACATGAATTTTACTCAATACAAATTATCAGTTCAACCGGTGATAACTTAAAAACTAATAAATATACGGCACTTCTGAAAACAGCATTGTATTCAGCAAGTGAAGCTTTATAAGTAGCCGCAATCTCAGTTAATATAATTAACAATTGAAGAAGTCATACGGAAGACGTACGCCAAAAGGAATAACGAGAGAATTATGCTACGTAGGAATTAGATGTTTTCACACACACACAGATAAAGACCTAAGCAACAATATTCTGTGGTCAGATCTTTGAAAACACGTTTGCAAATACCTGTAATCAATCGATTTGCAAACACAGGAAGTACGATTTTAACTAGAAATTCTCTGCAGTTTCAAACCTGTCAAGGGGTGTTTTGTCGACATGTTCGAGATTGTCAAAACTGGAAAAACGCATGATTTATTTGAACAACCAATCAGCATCCAGTATTTAAAACTGACGCCAACTCAAAGCGAGGGGTAGCATCACTCTTCGTTCAGATCTTAAACGCACTAGTCGTGTATAAATAACGTACAGATATTTTTTCAATCACGCAAATGTGTAATTAAGATCAAATTCGAGAAGTAGTCCGCAGTGAAGATGAACTAGTACCGTTCAACAACTCTCGCTGCGTAAAACAACGTTAATTAATTAAATTGTTAATTAATTAATCATCAGCCATGAAGGACCTGTGCGACAGAAGGCTACAGCATCTGTAATTGCCAGGGCATCTTCTACAGCATTGATCAACATCAATTCTTCTGTGCAAAACCATCAAAAGGAGGACCCCTACGGATTCCTATCTTCGGTCAACGCATCAAACAGTAAGAAATAGATTCATTGATCAATGAAATAAGCACTAAACAAATAATAAAAGCAATAAACAATTTTTAAAAGACACTAAGAAAATCACACTTTGTATTTTAATTATAAGATTAGCTCTAACATAGTATAGGAGTGTTGAATGGAAAGTGGGGTGTAGTATTGGACGTGCAAATTATTGCAGAACTGTTCTTTAGCACTGGTTTGGGAGATAGCAATCTTTTACTTAAACCAGATAAGAGCCAGAGGTCGTTTGAACGTCTTAATCGTTACTTTTCACACTCACTCAGTAATTATAAGTGTTAGGGTAGAATTAAGTCCTACGATTAGCATTTTCAAGATTAATAATAATTGATTAAAACGTTAATTAAAATAATCAAGCAAATCTTAAAGTGTTATTTGTAACGATTCCCCTTGAAAACCACAATCACTGAACGAATCCTGAGAAAGAGTGTCTCCATGCGCTGAGCTAAGCTGAAACCGTGTCATTTGTGTCTGGGATTTGTTCTGGCGCCCAGGTAAAGTAATGTCACGGGTAAGTAACATTTTATCTAACAATAAAATTATTAGATAATTGTGTTAGATAAAAGGGAGCATTGTAATATATATATATATTGTAACGTTACCAAATTTGGTAGTTACATAAAGTAAGCAATTATAACGTCAAGTGACGGGAAAGCATGAAAGTATTTCTAGATAAATAAAACTATGTGAACAAAAGTGTGTATCTACAGATATATTAGTGTAAAGTTCCAACTATGAAGAAGAAAGTGTAACATAGCAGCATCGTACACGAAATGAAGAAAGAAAATGACCATGAGCCAAAATAAAATGTTAGTAACCAGGCCCAATAGATTCCAACAGTGAGGGGAACCAACAAAAAATAATAGATAATGAAAGTGTAAAAGAAGATAACAGGATTCCAACAGTGAGGGGAACCAACAAAAAATAATAGATAATGAAAGTGTAAAAGAAGATAACAGGATTCCAACAGTGAGGGGAACCAACAAAATAACTATGTAAAATAAAAGGAAGAGACAACTCAAGAGCAACCACAATGATGGCAGACAAACCGATGTATTTACAAATATAAATATTATGAAACAACGACTACTACAATGGAAATATTGAAGAAGACATTCCAACCTAAAGAAGAAAGGAAGAAGAAGGAAAAGGAAACATGACATGAAGAGAGAAGAAAATGGATAGACCATACAAGAAATCATCATTCATCAAGTATACTAGAGACAATACTAGTAACCAAAAGAATAGTGATTGTCAACTATGAAGAAACAGTGTTTAACATTTAAGAAATCACAAACAGTTATAATGAATACTTAATGTAAGTGTGAGAACCTGTGACCAGTTAACTAATTTTAACCTAATAAACCCCACAAACAATTCCAGTGATAAGGTTTATAGCGGAAGAAAATGTGTTACTTTCATAGTGGAAACATCAAGGATTAAATAGTCAAAAAATACACAGACAGTTAGTGTGACTAGTTTAATGAAGATTGTGATCCAAATAGATAATCATAAGACCACCAAACAATGTAAGATAGAACAGTTATATTATTGTTCATAGAGCATGATAATAAAAAACCTTTGTAAATTTCAAAAGAAATGTAATTGAATGCCACGGCAAAACAGAATACAATACAAAGAAAGGCCAGAGAAAATAATAACAAACAAAGTAGTTTGTTAAATATCAAACAAATGTGACAGAAATTAGGTACAAACCATGACAAGAAAGGTATTATCATTAGTTCAAGAATATTTGTATTATTGTTTAAGAAGAAGTAGTGTAAACATGTGTATTAAAACAATTAAACTATTGTAATAGAATACCATACTGAAGTCATGTTAGTAGTAGCAAAATGCTGCATTAGAATATGTTGTACATTGTTACATAACCCCATAGGAAAGGCACCTATGAAACAAAAATCATACATGTTAGTTTAACCAAACAACCATCAAAAATTGTGTCAATCAAAGATTCATTATAAGTAATGATACACCCTAGTAAACAGTGTATTATATTGAAATACACTGCAAATAAAGCAGACCAAATATGGTAGCACAAAGCTAGATGAAAGGGAACCTAATATGCCAAATTAGTTAAACAAAATACATTGTTAAAACATGTACAAAGATTGATGAAAGTATTACCAGTAGTTAGAAGAACATCTGGTACTACTATGAGAACAGATTATAAGTATAATGATAATAGTTTTATGATCAAAATATTGTAAACTAGCTGACTATGAATGCATAGCCAGAAGTGAGCAGAGGCAATGTAACCAACTAGTTAAGCAAAATACCTTATTAAAACTTAAATAGAGATTAATGAAAGTGTTACCAGTAGTAAGAAGGACACCTAATACTACTATGAGAACAGACCATAACCATAAGAATAGTAATTTTATAGATAAATTATTAAAAACTAAATGACCATGATGGTGGAATCAGAATGTAAACAAACAATATGTAGCAAGTTGTTTATGCAAAATGCAACATACAAACTTGTTCAAAAGTAGATAAAAATGTTATCAATAATCAGAGGGATGTCTGATACTACTTTGAGAATCTATGTCAAATATAATAATAACAATTTAGTTATTGATTTATCAAAAAATAACTGACTACCATGTCATGACCTAATGTAAACAAACCCATTACTAGAAATTGAAGGGTTCTCAGATAGCTAAAAGCTAACAAATATATTAAATGAATTAGGTACTATAGTTGTACACTAGTTGCATTTACAACATAATATACCTTATATAGAAAAAACCATAAACAAAGTGACAATTTGAAGAAAAGAGATAGGAAGGTAGTTAAACAATACTACTAGTATATAAAACACAACCTTGTGCATATACTAAAGTACAAATCCATGTAAATAAACATTTATATTATTGTTAGATTACAATACCGATGTTATTAGATAAGGAAAAATAGTATTAAGGACAATTATGAATAATCGAATATGGACGCTAAAGACGCCATGATCAAACATTGTTTGGGTAACAATTATTCCCAAATTTTGTATTAAACAGTTGAGAAATAGACTCAGATCGTTTAATCAAAAGTGTTTTAGTATAATTAGTTAAGTTTTGGTGTAATAAACTTATTAACTATAAGATGCACCATAAAAATTTGTGAAATCGATATAGTGATTTTAATAATGGAAGGATTATAATCTTGTTTGGACTTTATTTAAAGCTCAGGATGTCCGCGATTTATTGGCACCAACCATTCAATGATTAGACAAATAATAAGAAAGTTATAACGTTTATAAACTTTTTAATTATTCTGTGCACCAGTGCTTACGTCATTCTAATCTCAAACCCAAACGCAAAATTGGTAATAAATTAAAAATTTTACTAAGTCAAGGTACTTTGGGTCGGAGAGTTCAAAGAATTCAACCAATCAAATGAATGAAAACCGGCAGACAAGCCGCAGACGTTCCGACGGAGCGTGACAGTCATCTATCAATCATCAACTAGACAAGACGTATCACTCTACGGACCAAATTAATGAAGAAGTTTATTTTTGAATTGTGCACGACACGCAAACATCAGTAAAACTACATACACCTAACCTATATACCACAAAGCATTAACGTGTGTACAGTGCGGAGTGAATAAGAATTAAATACGACCAGTGTATAATATCGGTCGTATTTTCGAGTGTTGTGTTGAAAATAAACCAGGGAGTACAATATTTTTCATTAATTAACAATAAAACAAAAATAAAAATTTCTGTAAAAACCGATTGTTTAGATACTACGCTAATCAATAATAGCGAAGTATAATAATGCTGATGAAATTTATCAGAATTGACGAAAGAATTATTTCGCAATTTTTAACTTGATAAATAAATGTTTTAATTATTTTTCATAATTAAAAGAGTCACGATTAATGTACTTATTACAAAATACGAGCGCAGCAAATAGTCGCTCAATTGACTCATGTTGTTTTTGATTTTACTATTGAAGATAAATATTTTAATTTTTATGCGAAAGAATATTCTATTCTACTGATAGTTATGCATCAGAAATATTATAAATAATATATGTATGTTTAGATTAAGAAGAAATCAATGCTTAATATAATTAACTCTAATAACTATTCACGTTATGAGATAACCTAAAAATCATAACCACAATTTGTCACCTTTTTGTCATAAGTCTGTTCTCAAATAATACAAACCAGATGAAAGCTATAACAAGAGTTTTTTTTATTATAACTTTTTCTCTTGTGAATAAATAATTCCTATAGTTAACTATTAAAATATAATAGTGCATTTTAGCAGTGCAAATCAACGCACTTGTTTATTGTCAAAGTAACTACTCTATACTGGGTACGAATTCCCGCGTACGATGATACCATAATTATCTATTATATGGTACCAATTTTCAATTTTAATATTTGTTTGTTTGTTTTCTATTAATTGTTTATTAAATATCATTATAAAACGCCACATCTTGTATCTGGCATCATGTCACTTAAAAGAATCACACGAACTTGGTAATTAACTTATGTAAGAGGACATAACCTCTCTAAATAAAAACTATTGTATAACCTACAGAGTTACCAGCCCTGAGGCTAAGAAGAGTTTCATTTTAAATTTGTTAATTGTAATTATTTTCTATAGAATTATTAGTGACTGATTGTTAATTTTTTTTAAAAGATTTAATAGCATTCCTAACTGTTAATAAACCTCAATATTTTGTTACCAGTGGAAAAAGTGTTTAATTTCAGACTTAAAATAGTTTATTTTTTCATAGCCAGTTCTATCAAAAGGTGGCGGAAGAATTTAAATATTCCTGATAATTCAAAACATTATTCAGTTGTTATATTATTATTATTGTGCATGCTAATCACGTTTGATATTCAAACAGAATATCTACTTGTATGTGTAGCGTATATGTTACAGCTGAGCAGTCACCGAACAGAACAGCAATATCCACATATGGTAAGTGGGGAGGTTACCAGCGGAGTGCGAAAAATACTTTTAAATTAAAAGATTTAACCAGCGATACCCACACATTTAATAATCACAATCAGACTGATAATAATAATTATAACTTTGGATATTTTATCATACAACATTATTGTGGATACCAGAGCGTATCTACAAGCAACACATACAATACAATCACACATACATCTATAATATTACATTATAGATTGGCGCCCAACGTCTGAGCGCGGATTAGGGGAAAAACGGACAATTTAACCAATAATTTAATAACCCAAACCGTCAAGAGACAGCAAGTACATTGCCAGCGACAAGATGTACACAAGGAGATCAACATCAAAAAAGAGAGCAGCAGAGGTAGAGAGGGAGGCCAGACTGGAAGAGAAGGAGGCAACATCAATGGAAGACGTTGAAGAAATCCTATTAGAAATTGAGGACAAACAACCTGAACCGGCGGAGGAGGTTCAACAACCGGACGATGAGGAGCCGGAAGTCATACCACAAGAAGTTCTTCCGGAAATAAGTCAACCCGAGAGACCAACATTAACAATGGAGGCCAGCATTTTAGAAATATTACGGTCATTAAAGGAGGACAATCGATTTCTGAAGGAAGGCCAAGAATCCACAAAGCAGAGCATTGAGATCATGAATAAGAAGATGGATGAAACCAGCCGGTCCACTAAGGAGGAGTTAAGCAAGAAGATAGAGGAAGGCCAGAAATCCACAGATCAACAAATAGAGTCACTAAAGGAAGGCCAGAAATCCACAGACCAGAAAATAGAAGAAGGCCAGAGAGAGAGCCAGAGAAATATAGAATTATTGAAGGAGGAATTAAATGACAAGATAAATGAAACCAACAGGAGGATGGAAGACGGACAGAAAAAGACGGAAGAGCTATTGGAGAAGAAGATGGCTATCATGAAGGAGGATTTATCTGCAGAGTTGGGGATTAAAATCGACCAAACCAACCAGAAAATCGACGAGATTAATGCCAAAATTAGTCGAGACATTGAACTCATGCAAAACGACAACGAAAGACTGTGGCAACAAATGGCCAATAACAGGGACAAGGTGGAAGAAGTTGCCAAGAATACGATCGAGTTGGTCGAAAGAAGACTAGAAGAAAATTTAGAAGCAACGGAGGAGCGGATGGCCATATTAACAGCCGAAATTCATGTAGAAATCTCTGAAATACGGAAGGAGGGAGAAAACCACAAACAAAAATTGCTACAGACAGAAATAGACGTCAACCGTCGTATCAGTGATATTGAGAAGATACACAGCACCCAGATCGGAGTTGTAGAGCGGGAACAGACTGAGATGAAGATAACACAATTGACACTGAGTGAAAAATGCGAGGAGGTTTCTGTGAAGGTGGATGCCATTAAACAACAAGTGAGTAACGACAAAGACCAGTTGACGGAACGCCAGCAGAGAGAATTAAATGACATTAGGGACGAGATGCACCGTCTACGAACAATCCCAAACATTCTGTCAGGACTAACTCACCTGGAAGGTAGAGACCAAATTGACTTCCGTGCATATGTTAAGAATCCATTAGAATTCTTGGAAAGAATAGAAGAAGTCATAAACCGGAATCGAGAAAACAGGTGGTCCATTATCAAGGGAATGCTGGACGAATCATTCAAGAACACTTTCGATAATTGGTGGACGGCGACCCGTCATGAAGTAGGAAGTTACGATACCTTTAAGACAGCCTTTAAACAGAAATACTGGTCCGAGACGACCCAAAACATAATTAGAGATGACATAACGAACGGAAAATTTGACATAAACGGCAGACAGTCAATGACTACATATTTCCTAGGCAAGATCTGTCTGGCTAGAAATTTGGAGCCAGCTATTCCAGAGGAATGTTTAGTAACTAAATTAGCATACCACTTTAACCAAGGAATTTCACAGGGTAGGCTGAACTCGCAAATCAAGACTATCCAGGGAATGTGTGATCTACTGGAGAGTCATGAACGAGAGAGGTATTACCAGCGGAACCGCCAAGGTCCTGGTCAGGTGTATGATCGGGGAGGACCCGGAAATGTCAACCCTACAAATAACCATGATAGAACCAATCCTGGAAGGAATTTCAACAATCCTCCACGGTTCCAGAACCAACAAGGACCACGCCAAAATGGAGGTGGCAATCATGTGGACAGAGGAAATTTTAACAACCCCCGACCAAGTGGATACCAACGGGACGGACATTATCAGAGGGGCAATAATTATTACAGACCCTACAACAACCAATCCCCCAACAATCAACAGCGACATGGCAATGGGAGCCAAAACAATAATCAGTTCCGGAGGGTGAACTACGCCCACGCAAGCAGAGGTGGAAATAGAAGGAATTATTATCAAGGACGGAGAAGTTTTCTGAACCACCATAGTAACTCCAGTCACAGCGACCGAGAAGACCGAGAGTCAGGTTATAGGTCCAATAGGAGCGACAGTAGTGAAGGCAACAGACCAGTCACACAAACAACTGAAACCTATCACAATGGACACGGGCAAGGAGCCCAGGAACCCATCGCATCTACTTTGCAAGACAGGCACACAAACGGTGACCTGCCTTTAAATGGGAACCGGCAGTGAAAAGATTAACCACACCCTCACTGAACCGGACTATTGGGTCTGACATTTTGGCAACAAAATTGGCTTATAATAAAGCGTACCACAACAATTATCTTAAGAACATTATGAAGGACCTAATGGAGGAAAAAGAAGACAGTATCGAAGACACCAGTAACAGCGAAATCGCATATATATATGTAAGAGTCAACGGAATAAATACCACAGCAATGGTAGATACAGGAGCTAATGTATCGTTAATCGACAGATTGGAATTGAACCGGATACAGTCAGAAAATCAGACTACTATACCAACCCTACCCATCAATAATATAATACTTATTGGAGCCACTGGGCGACAAAATAAAACTATTCGCCAACAAGTGCAACTGGACGTGTCGAGTAATGGAAAAACAATCCCAATGGTGTTTCTCGTAGCTAGTGGACTACCATTCACATTACTCATCGGCTGCGATATACTGCGGAAGTATACAGCCATAATTAATATGGACGAAGATACTGTGTTACTGAAAGCAGAGGAAGTTGAATGGACTGCAAATCTGATAGAACATAGGAAGGCACCCTCAGAACATGTCATATATTATATACGGGAAGGCCATGAACATCAGAAAAGGTCCATCAACCAAGAAATTCGCAGCAATCCAGAAGAAGCATTATGGGCAGAAAAGATCAACGAAATTAGAGAATTCCAGACAACCAACATTAACCATGAGTTGACTTATGAACAGCGTGACAAACTAATACAAATCTACTATCGATACCGTCATGTATTCTCCGATACACCTGGTAAGATAAAAAAATTTTCAGTGTGAACTAAAATTTAAGGACCAAACTGAATTCAAGAGAAAGTCCTATCCAATCGCTTTTTCACTTAAGGAAGCCGTTCATGAGGAAATACAAAGATTGATTGAGAACGATATCATTGAAGTTAGCAATTCCCCGTACACTAATCCCATTGTAGCTGTACCCAAGAAAAATGGTGCAGTGAGAATTTGCTTGGATGCACGGGAAATTAATAAGTCCATAATTAATGACAGGACGTCGCCTGGCGAAATCGACGAGCTATTAAAGAGATTTTATGGCACCAGATATTACAGTATATGGGATACCGTCTGCGGTTATTGGCAGGTTGAATTGCACCCAAATAGCAGGAAGTTCACAGCATTTATTTTCGAAGGCCGTAATTATCATTTTAAAAGATTACCCTTCGGCCTTGTGAACTCTGTGGCCATCTTTGTTAAATGCATGGATGAGATACTAGGCCACAATACTTTACAATTTACGACAGTATATGTCAACGACCTATTAATAGCATCAAATAATTGGGAAGAACACTGTAACCGGGTGGCACAAGTGTTAAAGAAGTTAGAAGACAACAATATCACGCTCAAATTGGACAAATCACAGTTGATAGCCAAGGAAGTACAATTTTTGGGGTTCAACTTATCAGAGTTTGGAATCACACCATCCCAAGAAAAGATGGAAGCAATCCAGCGTTTCCCAGTGCCGAAAAATAAAAAACAGTTACAGTCGTTCCTCGGAATTTGTAATTATTACAGAAAGTTCCAGAGCAACTATTCTGAATTAACGGCTCGATTTTCGTCACAATTATCCTCAAAGGAAAAGTGGAAGTGGGGGCTGACCAAGACTCTACCTTTGAGTTAATAAAGGAAAAATTTCTCGATACAGTCATGCTACACCATCCTAATTTTGAGAGACAATTTTTTATGAACTGTGATGCTAGTGATCTTAGCCTTGGTTCAGTGTTATACCAGGAGGACCAAGAAGGTAATCACCAAGTAATCAGTTTTGCAAGCAGAACTTTAAATAAATGTGAGCGAAACTACCACACAACTGAGAAAGAGTTACTGAGTATAGTGTTTGCCTGTGAGAAATTCAGAACCTTCATATTGGGATATCCTATTACGGTGAGAACAGACCACAAGTCTATTTCCTTTCTCAAGAATTGCAGACTGAAACATGGTAGATTAACAAGGTGGACACTTACACTCCAGTAATATAACATCCAATGGGAATATATACCAGGGAAGAGCAACATAGCTGCAGACGTGTTGTCCCGAGTGAACATCACCGCCCAGACATTCGAGGGAGAAAAATAAACCATCGCAAAAGTCTAGCACATATTAAAAAACACATCTGAACTAACCAACATCCTATCAGACATAAACACTCATCAAAACCAGGATCCCAAAATCTCACAAATCATTCAAAGATTGGCAAACGATGATGAAAAATTGTATGATCGTCTGCTTTAAAATTGTAATTTTACTAAAAAAAAAGAGTAATTGGGGTTTCTGTAATTTTTCTGATAATTAAAAAATTATGTAATATTGAACTTTACTAATAATGAATGTATTTTGTTCTGCAGCTCAGAGAGTTCACTAGTATACATTCAGTTGAGCATATATGTTTTAAAACTAACATATATATATATAGAGATATAGAGAAATATCATATGTAATATCATATGCTTGTGTGTGACACATTAAAAAAAAATGAAGTGAACATGTAAAAACTTTTCTATAACTGACCAATTTTGTGACAAAAATAAATAATTTTGTGAATAATATTTTATATACCAAAAATCAGGTTTGTACCTGGTATGAAGTGTCATATACAGCATTACAGAACAATGGCTACAGAGAATAAAAACACCCTGCTGACTTGCTAAATCAGAGAAAATACTGATTTGGTGCCCTGATTTACTTCCTTTGATCATGGTACCAGTCATCATGTGACTGAAATGATGTACTGACATGTCATTGGTCCTTGGTCACTGGTCACTGAGAAAAGGAATTGAGCCAAGCCTGTATAAATGCTCATCAACAGAGGTGATGAAAAGATGGGAGACTGTGATTACAGTTCAGAAATTCAAACTTGTTTATAATGTTTGAATAAAATCATTGAGAAATAAAAACCATTTGTCTTCTGGTTGATGCAACTGACATCTGTATCACTGAGCTACTTTCAAATTAGTTACACACACATGGGTCTTAGTTCTGTAGACATCAAAATAAATAATAATAATAATAGTAAGTATCATGTATAATACAAAAATGTAGATGTAACAGCAATGTATCAGTTTAATGCTTTAAGAGGGATATACATTTTCTATATGGAGGAGGCTTATCATAAAAATAATTCTTGCATTTCTTTTATGTTTGTTAATTCATTTTATACACTTACTGATGTGTTCAAATTTGTATTTTATTGCAGAGAATAAACCAAGAATTTTCAAAGTTTTGCAGCTCAAATTTAGTTTCTCGAAGAGGGAGAGGTGAGATAAAAAATTCTATATAAAAGATGTTTTGTTTGTAAATGAATAACTCAATTCTCAATTTTAAGGAACAACAAATTTTCAGTGTTTACTGATATGAAGCATTATAAAGACAAGCATGTAAAAGAGACCACAGAGTATTAGAAAACAACTAAAATTAAAATTCTGATAATTAAGCCCAGTCATAAAAATCAACAATAAAAATTAATATTATGTTTTAGATTTTAAAATGAAATATAGTAAAAATTATCACATTACAACTACTGCCCATCAGAAAATAACACATCCTTTGGTTCTGTACTCTTGAAGCTATTATAACTGAAAGTTGTGAGCTGCAACTAAACTTCATAAATTTGAAGTAGTAAGTAAATTTAAGTTTACTGATGAATGAACTAAAACGAAGCATCATTCGACTGTAGATTTAACTAATAACATCCTGTGTGATGTAATTAAATACCGGTATTTAAATAATAGGTAAAGTGACTACAGGTGTAATTAATATTTTCATGTTTAGGTCAGTTAATGGTTACTAGGAGCAGAAGCACCCTTATGGGTCTCTGACACGTGTGGTCTCACAGAGCCACATGCTCACTATGGAAAAAAGAAAAGTGGGTGAGACAAAGTGAGAAAATGAATCATTTTTCAGTTATTGTAATTTTGATTTTTGAACTACTTCTTTAATTTTTTAAAATAGTGACGCTGAATGGAGGGGCGGATCCAGCAAGCAATTTGGGGGGGGGGTGAAAAGTTGGACCATTCTTTAATGATCTAAAGCATAAATGATAGGAATGAGTTAACATAAAAATATAGTGTGCTATTATCAACATAGAAAGTTTATAAGAGACAAGTATATAATCATATCTGTGTTTGTCAGTTCATTGTTCTTTAATAATGTCACTTACAGTTTAAAATAAAGTACACACTACTTACTTAAGCCATGTATCAAACAAAAATTAATATGGTGGTAAGGTACAGTTACAATTTTAAGTAATTTTAGAATAAATGCATGAACCAACATAGCGTGATATGAATTTTGTATCATATATGTATCAAATTGGTATCCCCCCTCAGTGGATCTGCACCCGGCTGAATGTATATTTACTAAACTATTGGCAGCTGAGTACAACATTATGATTAGCAGTATCATTAAACATGGATTCATACAAATTAAGAAGAGATAGGTGGGAATTATAAGAATATTCATACAATTAGTCCAAGCAGTGATACCAGATATGAAACAAGTAATTTCATTGTGTGTCAACTATGAAAAAAGTAATTTCACTGTGTACCAGGTGTGTGAAACAAGTAATTTGATTATGTTTGGCATTTATTGAAAAGGAAGATAAAACTGTTGAGACTTCATTATAAGAAACATTATAGCATTTTAAACCACTAAAGGCAAGATCATTTATAGTCTTATTCTCAATATCATTAATAATGATAACTACAATATTGCATAAGAAACAGATATGGTAAGGATTGAAGTCCTATTGAACAATGACAACAGTTATTGTATCCTGAGATTTATAAAACAATAAATGATAAGTCACTACAGATACATTCATATCATAGTAGATATGTACTACAGATAAGTACATTCATACTAAAGAAAATCTTTATGTAGTTGAATACTTTATGGCAATAAAATTATTTGCTTAGAACAATACAATGCATTTCTTTCTGAGAGTAGTTTAAACATTACACTAAGCTGTATTTAGTCTGTTGACACTACGTCTGTCAAGTGATTATGGTAACATATATATTGTAACTATTCGCTTTCGTATGGGTTAAAAGCCACATGTTGGTTGCGTCAATTTTTAACTAAACTCGATTCTATATGTGTTATTTCTATTTAAGTGTGTTTACGGTATTTATGTTGTTCGTTAACCTTCGCTCTTGAATTAATTTAGTTAATGTATTATTATTTTATTATTTATTAATTTGTTAAACCCCATCATTAATGGAACAGTAGGTTTCTAGTAGATCTGATTTAGTGTAATTGCATTAGGAATGAAGTCGGATGCGGAGCATCGTCCATGGTACTCTTCACTTGACGTCAACTCTAAATCGGCTGAAACATATTGGGAGTTATCATGTCGGGTTACAATTATTTACTTACTTAGTATGCAGTGTAGTCAGTCATGATCACCTATTTAAAGAAGTCAGGATTATAAATAAACAAATATAATGGTTGAATCCTTTCACTTTCAGTAGCTTTGAGTACTGCCAACTTTTAAGGCTCAGTCAAATAGGAAGTGAACTGTCTGCGCGGACAAGCATGGACAGTCCGTGCGAACTTTGTACTCTGTAATATTGCATCATCCTGGTTAAACAGAAGGCGGCCTACCGCAGCGGACCAGTCTGGTTCGCAACGGACAGATTGTCAGTTGTAAATTTCCACAGAGTTCGCGACGGACTAAAGTGACAAATCAATTTAATTAGTACATTTGTGATTCTCCAACCAATATAACAATTTAATTAGCTCCAAAAAATGGCTGATGAAACAGAAAAACTGATTGACTTAGTTCGGGAATGCGTTTTCTTATATGATATGAGCCACAAAGGATACAAAGTGTGACGATTTCATTAATAAAAAAATATGTTAATTAATTAAGTTGATAATGTATAAGCTGAGAAATTTTAAATTCTTAATAAAATCTCACATTGTAAACTAAATCTTATTGCAATCATTAAATAATAATAATATTTAATATAAAGTCTAATAATAAAATAAAAGGGAATGGAATTGTACAAAAAGGGTAAAGCTTATTAATTAATCCTGCATAAACAGGAACTGACCAGAATTAACTTGTTTTCTGACCCCTAAATAAACTAAGTATTATTGTAAATTTGTTATTTTTTAAATAATTAAATAAAACCACTGTTACGTACTTTGATAACTTCTGTAACTAAGAATATCTATAGTTAATAATTTAATCAAACTTTAGTCCTTTAATTAAATTAGAAACAAGGAACTACTTTTATGTTGCCTAGTAATTGTCTTGAGATTACTACTCTCCCCCTTAACTATTTCTGCCACTTGCAATGGAGCGCTCACGCCGTAAGCAGCGTAAAGTGTTGTTTCGCTACGTATATATATAAAATGTGAAAGGCTTGTTTCAATGACTATTTAAATAAGTAAATTTGTGTGGTGATGACATCTCTCTCTATTATAAAATAACGAACTATGTAATTTATACAGTATTACAAACAAGAAGGTGATAGTCAACTAATCTATAATCATGTGAAGTGTATAACAGTGAAACGAACTTTCTATTAATGTATTCTAACTACAAGAATTACTAAGAGTTACTACAGTCGCCTGAGATGAGTGTACCACACCCGGAATGATTTGACATACTTCAAGAACTTCACCGTCACAGTATGATCAGGTAACGACAGATCTTCAAGAAACACCTGGAAGACCGAAGAACCAATTCTGCAGCAACTTCAGGAAACACACAGGTGACATGGAGGCTTGTCTTCCATGGTTAAGAGTTACAAAAAATTATAGTCCACAAAAGACAATTTAACTTATCATATTAAAGACTTTAAAACTTCTGTTTTAAATGTAATAACATTAAAGACTTTAAAAGACAGAAACTATATGTAACATGTAGTCTAAAATCTAATAACACTGGTTATAGCAAAAGAGTAAAAGTTTAAACTAAAAGTTTTGTTGTTTTAAAAGATTAATGAAAACCATTCTTCAAATGGTTAAATTTTCAGTATTGTATATGGCAAGATGACCATTAGTCGTTTAATATATTCAATCCCGGATCCGTGGAATAAATAAAATAGATGTACATCATATTTTGAGGGCCCTTTGTAAAGGAGTAATATCTATATATAATCATATAGTAAACTATATTGTTTGAGAACTTTCAAGTGAGAACTTAATCACATAACAAATGTAATAAAGAGATGTCATCTGAGTACCGAGTAAACTGAGTGCATAAATCAACAGTCTCCCCTTCCTAATATCCTGCTATAAGAATTGTTTTATTTGTTGTGATTATTTTCAGCTCGTCACAACTAAGGCAGCCTGTATAATTGGCAGATCCAATTATTGCGGGTTCCCTAAGTTATAACACAAGAGAAGAGGTTATAAAAGATGTAGGGAGAAAAGGAGAAGCATGGAGAGAGATTGGGGAAAAACTCGATCAAAGCAGTAAATTACATATTTATTATATTTAATATTATCATACATAATTTCAAAATTCAAACAAAACATTACTAAAATGTTCTAAGATTTATATTTAAAATCATATTCGAAATGAAATATTTTCATAGGAACTATGTCTTTCTACTTATTGCTTCAGCATTAACCACAATACTGTGGTCACTAACGTATACCACCTCATGTTTTCGCACTCGATTTTTACTGATGATGGCAGTCGATGGCACTGCCGAAAAGTCTGGTTTTGCAGAAAACATTGGACTACGGCTAAACAGCCCGGGAAGGAATTTTAACAAAGAACTACTTCTTTGTTCCCGATAACGTAGTACACATACAAAATTCACCCCTCCCCCTTCAACTATAATTTTCATTTATATAAAATTACCCCCACCCCGTTCACCTAACCTCTTCATTTATAGATATTTCATCTATGTTTCTACGGTGGATTATTATGAGCTTCTTATCAAGATAATTTATTTATCAAAATTAAGTACTTTACTCTTGTTAAAACATAAAACGTTGCAGGTAAACTACCCGTTTCTCTATACCGATCTTCTCCAAAATCAATAGACCTTCAGTCCTCTGCAATGCAGGGATGCATGCAAAAAAATATTTGATTCTGTTTCAATTTGCGGCAGTTATCGTTCGTCATGGAAAACATTTCTCTTGTTACAACATAACATGTTTCAGGTAAACTACCCCATTCCCTTTACCGATCTTCACCAAAATCAACAGAACTTGAGCTCTCTACAATTTAGGAAGGTATGCAAAAAAATATTTGATTTTCTTTGAATTTACAGCAGTTATCGTTCGTCATAGAAAAAATTACCCTTGTTAAAACATAAAACGTAGCAGGTAAACTACCCCTTTCTCTAAACCGATCTTCACCAAAATCAGCAGACCTTCAGTCCTATACAATTCAGGGCTGTATGCAAAACATTATTTGATTCTGTTTGAATTTGCGGCTGTTATCGTTTGCCATAGAAAAAATATTACCCTTGATAAAAAAACGTTGCTGGTAAACTACCCCTTTCCCTTAACCGATCTTCACCAAAAACAGTAGGTCTTGAGTACTATACAATTCAGGGCTGTATGCAAAAAATTATTTGATTCTGTTTGAATTTGCGGGTCTTATCGTTTGCCATACTAAAAACCCTTGTTAAAATATAAAACGTTGCAGGTAAACTACCCCTTTCCCTTAACCGATCTTCAACAAAATCAACAGACCTTGAGTTCGGTATAATTAAAAAAGGTATGAAAAAGACTAGTTGATTCTGTTTGAATTTGCGGCTGTTATCGTTTGCCATAGGAAAAAATTACCATTGATAAAAACAAATGTTGCCGATAAACTACCCCTTTTCCTTAACCGATCTTCACCAAAAACAATAGGTCTTGTGTATTCTACAAATCAATGCTGTATGCAAAAAATTATTTGATTCTGTTTGAATTTGCGGCTCTTATCGTTTGCCATAGAAAATATCCTTTTAAAACATAAAACGTTGCAGGTAAACTACCCCTTTCCCTTAACCGATCTTCACCAAAACAATAGGTCCTGAGCACTCTACAATTCAGGGCTGTATGCAAAACATTATTTGATTCTGTTTACATTTGCGGCTCTTATCGTTTGCCATAGAAACTACCCTTGTTAAAATATAAAATGTTGCAGGTAAACTACCCCTTTCCCTTAACCGATCTTCACCAAAACCAATAGGTCTTGAGAACTCTATTATTCAGGGCTGTATGCAAAAGACTAGTTGATTCAGTTTGAATTTGCGGATTTTATCGTTTGCCATAGAAAATACCTTTATTAAAATATAAAATGTTGCAGGTAAACTACCCCTTTCCCTTAACCGATCTTCACCAAAACCAATAGGTCTTGAGAACTCTATAATACAGGGCTGTATGCAAAAGAGTAGTTGATTCTGTTTGAATTTGCGGCTGTTATCGTTTGCCATAGAAAAAAAATGACCCTTGTTTTAAAAAAAAACCGTTGCCGGTAATCTACCCCTTTCCCTTAACCGATCTTCACCAAAATCAATAGGTATTGAGTACTCTACAAATCAGTGCTGCATGGAAAACATTATTGGATTATGTTTCAATTTGCGACTCTTATCGTTTGCCATAAAAAATACCCTTTTAAAACATAAAACGTAGCTGGTAAACTACCCCTGTCCCTTAACCGATCTTCACCAAAATCAATAGGTCTTGAGAACTCTACAATTTAGGGCTGCATGCAAATAATCATTTGATTCTGTTTGAATTTGTAGCTGTTATCGTTTGCCATATAAAATACCCTCGTTAAACATAAAACGTTGTTGGTAAACTACCCCTTTCCCTTAACCGATCTTCACCAAAAACAATAGGTCTTGAGAACTCTGCAATTCAGGGCTGTATGCGAAATATTATTTGATTCTGTTTGAATTTGCGGCTGTTATCGTTTGCCATAGAAAAAAAATCTATAGACACACGGACACACACACACACACAGACACTTTTCGAAAAACGACTTTTTTTCATGTTTTAAGTGTAGTACAATCAGAATCTGCAATAATCTCGAACACGATTTTTTTGCCATCACCATACTTCCATTTCCTTAAGGAACATGGAAGTAAAATCAATCAAAAACTATAAAATATAATTCACTAGTTGGGCAATGGGATTCACGGTTGGTTCCTAGTTTATTTACTTCCATGTTCCTTAAGGAAATGGAAGTATGGTGATGGCAAAAAAAATCGTGTTCGAGATTATTGCAGATTCTGATTGTACTACACTCAAAACATGAAAAAAAGTCGTTTTTCGAAAAGTGTCTGTGTGTGTGTCTGTCTGTGTGTCTATAAATTTTTTTCTATGGCAAACGATAACAGCCGCAAATTCAAACAGAATCAAATAATTTTTTGCATACAGCCCTGATTTGCAGAGTACTCGCGACTTATTGTTTTTGGTGAAGATCGGTTGAGGGAAAGGGGTAGTTTACCAGCAACGTTTTTTTTTATCAAGGGTAATTTTGTTTTTCTTTGGCAAACGATAACAGCCGCAAATTCAAACAGAATCAAATAATGTTCCGCATACAGCCCTGAATTGCAGAGTTCTCAAGATCTGTTGATTTTGGTAAAGATCGGTTAAGGGAAAGTGGTAGTTTACCAGCAACGTTTTATGTTTTAACAAGGGTATTTTCTATGGCAAACGATAACAACCGCAAATTCAAACATAATCAAATAATGTTTTGCATACTGCCCTAAATTGTAGAGTTCTCAAGACCTTTTGTTTGTGGTGAAGATCGGTTAAGGGGAAGGGGTAGTTTACCAGCAACGTTTTATGTTTTAAAAGGGTATTTTCTATGGCAAACGATAAGAGCCGCAAATTCATACATAATCAAATAAGTTTTTGCATACAGCCCTGATTTCTTGAGTACTAAAGAAGTATTGTTTTTGGTGAAGATCGTTTAAGGGAAAGGGGTAGTTTACCAACCACGTTTTTTGTTTTATCAAGGGTATTTTGTATGGCAAACGATAACAGCCGCAAATTCAAACAGAATCAAATGATGTTTTGCATACAGCCCTGTATTGTAGAGTTCTCAATACCTATTGGTGTTGGTGAAGATCGGTTAAGGGAAAGGGGTAGTTTACCTTCCACGTTTTTTGTTTTATCAAGGGTATTTTATATGGCAAACGATAACAGCCGCAAATTCAAACAGAATCATATAATATTTTGCATACAGCCCTGAAATGTAGAGTTCTCAAGATCTGTTGGTTTTGGTGAAGATCGGTTAAGGGCATAGGGTAGTTTACCTGCAACATTTTATGTTTTATCAAGGGTAATTTTTTTATGACGAATGATAACTGCCGTACATTAAAACAGAATCAACTACTCTTCTGCATACCTTTTTGAATTATACAGAACTCAAGGTCTGTTGATTTTGTTGAAGATGGGTTAAGCGAAGGGGTAGTATATCAACAACGTTTTATGTTTTAAAAAGGGTAATTTTTTTATGACGAACGATAACTGCCGAAAATTCAAAGAGAATCAAATAATTTTTTGCACCCTTTCCTGAGTTGCAGAGCTCAAGGTCTGCTGATTTTGGTGAAGATCGGTTAAGGGAAAGGGGTAGTTTACCTGCAAAATTTTATGTTGTAACAAGAGAAATGTTTCCATGACGAACGATAACTGCCGCACATTCAAACAGAATCAAATATTTTTTTGCATGCATCCCTGAATTGTAGAGGACGGAAGGTCTATTTATTTTGGAGAAGATCGGTTAAGAGAAAGGGGTAGTTTACCAGAAACATTTTATGATTTAACAAGAGTAAAGTACTTAATTTTTATAAATAAAGTATCCTGATAAGAAGCTCATAGTAATCCACTGTAGAAACGGAGATGAAATATCTATAAATGAAGAGGTTAGGTGAACGGGGTGGGGGTAATTTTCTATTATTAAAAATTATAGTTGAAGGTGGAGGGGAGAATTTTTTATATGTGTACTACGTTATCGGCAACAAAGAAGTAGTCTTTTGTTAAAATTGCTTCCCGGGCTCTTTAGACGTAGTCCAATGTTTTCTGCAAAACCAGAGTTTTCGGCAGTGCCATCGACTGCCATCATCGGTGAAAATCGAGTGCGAAAACGTGAGGTGGTATACGTTAGTGACCACAGTACTGTGGTTAATGCTGAAGCAATAAGTAGAAAGACGTAGTTTCTATGGAAATATTTCATTTCTAATATGATTTTAAATATAAATCTTAGAACATGGAAGTCATGTATGGTTCTCCATACCGATATTTTTTCAGTTAAACGAATTCAATTAACATCGGTTCGTTGAAAACAGGTTTTTATTACTTCCATGGAATTTTCCATTACTTTCGTGTTCGAGATTTTGCAGATTCTGATTGTACTACACTCAAAACATGAAAAAAAGTCATTTTTCGAAAAGTGTGTGTGTGTGTGTGTGTGTGTGTGTGTGTGTGTGTGTGTGTGTGTGTGTGTGTGTGTGTCTATCTGTAGATTTTTTTTATGGCAAACGATAACAGCCGCAAATTCAAACTGAATCAAATCATTTTTTGCATACAGCCCTGAATTGTAGATTTCTCAAGTCCTATTGGTGTTGGTGAAGTTCGGTTAAGGGAAAGGGGTAGTTTACCTGCAACATTTTATGATTTAACAAGGATAATTTTTTTATATGACGAACGATAACTGCCGCAGATTCAAACAGAATCGACTACGGTTTTGCATACCTTTTTGAATTAAAGAGACCTCAAGGTCTGTTGATTTTGTTGAAGACCGGTTAAGGGAAAGGGGTAGTTTACCGGCAACATTTTATGTTTTAAGAAGGGTAATTTTTATTTTGCGAAAGATAACTGCCGCAAATTCATACAGAATCAAATAATGTTCTGCATACACCCCTAATTTGTAGAGTTCGCAAGATCTGTTGTTTTTGGTGAAGATCGGTTAAGGGAGAGGGGTAGTTTACCTGGAACGTTTTATGTTTTAACAAGGGTATTTTCTATGGCAAACGATAACAGCCGCAAATTCATACAGAATCAAATATTTTTTTGCATGCGTCCCTGAATTGTAGAGGACTGAAGGTCTGTTGATGTTGGTGAAGATCGGTTAAGAGAAAGGGGTAGTTTACCTGCAACGTTTTATGTTTTAACAAGAGTAAAGTACTTAATTTTGATAAATAATGTATCCTAATAAGAAGCTCATAATAATCCACTGTAGAAACGTGGATGAAATATCTATAAATGAAGAGGTTAAGTGAACGGGGTGGGGGTAATTTTCTATTAATGAAAATTATAGTTGATTGGGGAGGGGAGAATTTTTTATATGTGCACTACGTTATCGGCACCAAAGAAGTAGTTCTTTGTTAAAATTCCTTCCCGGGCTATTTAGCTGTAGTCCAATGTTTTCTGCAAAACCAGACTTTTCGGCAGTCCATCGACTGCCATCATCAGTGAAAATCGAGTGCGAAAACGTCAGGTGGTATACGTTAGTGACCACAGTACCGTGATTAAGGCTGAAGCAATAAGTAGAAAGAAGTAGTTTCTATGGTAATATTTCATTTCGAATATGATTTGAAATATAAATCTTAGAACATGGAAGTCATGTATGGTTCTCCATACCGATATTTTAAACATGTTTCGGGAACTATGTGTCTTAAAATACCTTTAATTTTTAAAGGTAAATAATCAACCTCGACCTTATTTTGCTTTTTTCAACGAACCAATGTTTCATTTAATTCGTTTTACAAATTTGGTTGGAAACTCCAAAACAAAAACTTGCAACATAGAAAAAGTATAATGTTCGTAAAATGTTTTACATCATGATTCATGAGCTTTGTTTTCATTCGTGTTGTTTTTATTAATTATATTTATTCACTTAATTATTCATGAAATTGTTGAAGTAATGAACAAAATGGTTTCGTACAGCACTGGCAGCATCACTTGATCTCTCTCTCAATCGAGTTGAGGTGGAGAAAGCATTGGTGGGCTGATTCGTGGTATCTTCTTCTGATAATTGTCTCTCATCAGTAGTGACATTTTCTGTGTTAGCTCTGATAAAATTGTGAAGGCAACATGCAGCTTTGAGAACGTGAACAGCAGTATCAATATCACACTCGATAGGTCGAAAAAATACACGCCACTTTTGAGCTAAAATGCCAAAGGTATTTTCAACTACACGTCGAGCTCTGCAATGTCGTTTATTGTAATTTCTTTTTTCTAAATTATCAACGACTGCATTTCTTGGGAAAGGACGCATTAAATAAGTTTGTAACTTGAACCCTTCATCACCTACAAACACATGATGGACGGGGGTATCTGTCCCAGGTAATGGCTTTGGAGGCAGAATTGTTTTGTTATCAACGAAATCGCGATAGAAGGAGGAATTCTCGAAGATGGCGCTATCACTGTGCCACCCATAACTATCTATATCAACAACAATAAAATTGTAGTAAGGATCAACTATGGCCAAGAGACCAGTCGAAAAAAAGTTTTTATAACAAAAAAAACTTGAGCCACTCTTATTAGGGCATTTAATTTCCACGTGTTTACCATATATGCTCCCTATGCAGTTGGGAAAGTTCCATCGTTCTCTAAACCCAACTTCAGATTTCCTCCAAACCTCCTCCGTTGGAGTGGCCAAGTACAGCGGTTGTAGAACATTCCATATCTCCACGCATACTTCTTTAAATATGCTGGAAACAGTAGTGCGTCCAACACGGAATGAGAAAGCTATAGTGTGACGGGAATCACCTGTAGCCAAATACCTGAAACAATGAAAACATAAAGCATAAACAACAAACATTAAACATAAACAAACGTAAAACAAAAACATTACACATACAAATTATTATTTAGGTTAACTTATTTTTTTAACTTGTCTATTATAGTTTTCTTTCTTTTAAAATGACTGTTTCATTCTGTTTGTTTCAGGTGAAGCTGTAAAGCTCAAATGGAAAAACTTGAGGGACTCTTACGTTAAGTATCTTATGTTTTTGAGAGGAGCCACTGGCTCAGCGAAGAAATTTAAAAATTGGCCTTGGGCTGCAAATTTGGAGTTCCTCCGGGATAAAGTTTCTATGCGGCCAACTGAGACAAATGTCCCAAAGTCTAATGAGACAGAAGATGTTCCCGTTGACAGTGACGAGGATGCGGCAGATGATCCCCAAATGCCACCGCCTTCGAAAAAATTAAGCAAAAAGAGGTCAGCACCAATGTTGATACTATTTTGAAGTATTTGGATAGTAAAAAGGAGACAAAACAAAAGAAAGAGCTTGACCGTACTGAATACCTTTTCTTGAGCTATGCGGAGACTTTCAAAAAATTTTCACCTAGAACGCAAACAATAATAAAAATGGAGATGGCCCAAATGTTTGGCCGGGCTGAACTACGCGATATGGATGGTGAAACTCCACCCACATCCTCTCCGTTTTCAAGCAGTTCATCCTGGCAATCCACTCCAAACTATCCTGGTAATTCCTCCGAGGGAGTGAATTACACTGAACATCAAAATTATACAAATTATACAAGCGGGCCAACACTTGGATCCCGAGCACACTCTACAGAATCAGTAAAAGGATTTTATGAAAATTTCACCAGAGAAACGTAATTTTACTCAGCGGACTCATCGTTTATTTTACTTATTTACAAAATTATTTATTGTATTTTTTTTAAATGTACGATTTTATAAAAAATAATTAAATAAAAAATATAAAAAGATTAAAAAAACAAACTTTTTTACTTACCTCAAGCAGATTGCTAGCCTTTCCTTCGTCCCAATAGGTTTCCTCCAGTTAGTGGTTTGTTTTGATATTTTAGGTTCTAGGAGAGTATGTAAATTCTCAAATTGTTCTTTAGACATTCGAAAATATGTGAAAAACCGGTCTTCAAACGAACTCAATTCACAGCACAGTCGGTGAAACTGGCCGAACTCCTCTCTTTTTTCATTTATTTCATGCACCCGTTTTCTTTTTCGTTTTGCTTGACTTAAAGCGAACAGAAAAAGTAATTCTTCTTCGTCGGAGGAACTGCTGGACATGTTGATCAAATAAAAAAAAGAAAACAGGAGTTCAAGAAAGAAAAAAATGGAATGAAGACGGTACGCACTTGGTGGCGACTGCTTTCACTGGTTCGCCCTGACTTGTCCGCATTCTGTTTGACCACCCCAGTCCGCAACGGACTGAGCGTCATTTCGTCCGCGCGGACAGTTCGCTTCCTGTTTGAGGTTCCTTCCTGTTTGTTCCGCTTCCTTTAATTAATTTGGTTCAAAAAAATGACAATCTCAGGGTGTCATTTTGTTACATGAAAATAAACATTCGTAGACGAGAATCGTCTTAAGTAAAATTTCCTAAGTAGGTTCTTTTAAACTGCAAAATACGGACTATATAACGTTAATGTTAATTATAAGATCTCAGAATAGGAGAGTGCCTACATTCTATGATCGTAAAATCTTAATACTATTACACAATTGGAGTATGAATAAGTTCAATCCTTTTAGGTTATTTGGTTAATCAACTCGAACCATTCTTAAACTTAATTTATTTCTACAGTACAAAGGAACATTAAAAAAGTTATTGTAGGCCTACATCTAGTTGAGTGTTCAATTAATAGAATCATTCATAAAAGTGTCATTATTTCAAATTACTTGGTTGGATTATACCATAACAGGTAAGTAACAATAAGTAGGCCTACACGATACTTTCCTTTATTTCCCTGAATTGCCAATTATTGTACACTAGGCAATTCCCTAATCACTTTTAACTTGATTTCACTTCATCGATTATAAATTACAATACTTTATTAAATATTAAACCGCACTGGTTAGGTTATAAACATTTGTTGACATTCGTCGCACAGGATGCTGGGTAACAATGGCGGCAATTTGATCCGTACAAATACGTCAACTGTATCGCATCGAGGTTTGACCAAAACTGTTCTTAGTTCTTAGGTGACGCTTAAACTCGCCATTCCAATTTGCACTACTACCGGCTTCGGTCTTTCTCGCTTCGTGATTGGTGGAATTTTATGCTATTCCATACTGAAGTCATACTCCCTCTCATATAGGTAATAATTTAATTGTATTGTCGGCTTGGGTAGATGGATGGGTTGGAGATTAAAAAACAGACGCTAACTTTCTTACTAAAAATCATTGAAATTGTTTCTAATGGACATAAGTCTGTTATATCACAAGTAAACTCACATACGGCTTCACCACTATTTGTCTTTTTCAATTCTGCACGTTTTAACACCTCTTATGATATAATTCTGTCCATTAATAACTAAGATCCTTAATTATACTTATATCTTAATACAATAATCTTTATTAAACTAATTCTTACTATCTATTTATTTACAAGTCCATATTGTTTCTGTTGAATTTAGCTCCTACAATGTCTTCTGTTGTGGTGAGCTAAGATTCTATACCCTTAATTATAAGAATAATTACAATCATTCTTGTTATGCTCATGGTGTCTGTAACATCATGAATTAAATTCTTGGATTTCGTTGTCCATGACGTGTCCGTTACTTAACTAAATACAACTATTATATTAACGACTCGAAACACAAAGTTTTTTATAAGTAAAAGCATAAAGTTTTACCTTACAACCTGAACCGGTTTTCACCTTTAAAAGGCTTCTTCAGAGGCTGCCGCTGGTAGCGCTGTCCGTCCTGTTGTGGGCGACGGAGTCGAATTTCGAAAGATCGATGCTGTGTGTGTGGGGTGAGATATGTTCGAATAATGCGTGCGATTTGAATTGTGTACATATACTATTTGACACACTGATCCACACACATAATTCGAACCTCAGCGCCAATCCCTTCCTACCATCAACCCCCACCACACACTCATTCCGTAACGGTTATTCTGTAATCGACAGTTAGTACTCAACCCGCTGAAGAAGAGAAACAACATCTTGAAACGTTTGGGAAGTAACAATAGTAAGTTCATAAGTGAAAGTATTGTATATATTATTAAATTAATAAGTGAACGAAGAGGATGCAACAACAAGATAATTTTTATATTTGTATTATACTCTCAGGTTATTTAGAGTGTGGTCGATACCTTCTGTTTGCTACTGACTATTTATACCAACTTGTGGTTAACATTTTCTTGTTAGTGGTATGATTCTATTCTTGTACCTTGTGATCAGGGGCGCATTTAGGATTTAGGCGCCCCTAGGCACTTCAAGGGCCGGCGCTCCCCACTCCCAATTAATTGTCGTCGTCGATATTTATTGCCTATTCTCACATTACACGCGTTTTTTAGACTATTAAATGAGGACTGTCATTAAGATTAGGCCTATAAATAAGTAATAGAATTGTCTTTGAGTAATAATCGTTTTTAATTACATTTTGAACAGTGATCTATTACAAACTACAATACATAGTAATTAATTGTTTAAAAATCTACAAAAAAAAACTACTAAGTCTATTAATTCATTATCAAATTTTTTTAGTCGCAGCATTGCAATCTTATTGAGGAGAAAGTCCACGAATATCTACGTTACTTTTTAACGTTTACGTTCAACAAGTCCATTGGTAGTTTCTAATGCACAGTAAAAGTCTTTACTTTTTCAATTTTTATACTGTGATCACTTTTCTCCGCTGCTTGATTTTAACAAATTTCTCTATAACTTCTTGGAAATCCAGCGCTTCAGTCATGTCACTTTCGATCGCCATGACGGCTAGACCATTCAGTTTAATTTCTCCCATTGAGTTTCGCAAATAGTTCTTAACACGTTTCATTGTAGAAAATGAACGTTCACCAGCGCAATTTGTCACGGTCATACTTAGAATAATTCTAAGGATAATTTCAACGTTCGGGAAAAAGTTTTGTAAGTTTCCTTCCCTAACTGTACGCAGAAGATATGAAAATGATCTTTTTTTCTTTTCTTTCTTCTCTTCCTCTTCTTTGTCGTTAGTTCCTGAACTTGGCTCAAAAAAAAGTCGCATGAGGTGTGTTCTTCAGAGAGTATTTAAACTGTACACATTCATCAGGAAAAGTATCCTGCAAATCTTTGCTATATATTTTCACAAGCTCCTTGCAGCAAGAAAGGATATTTTTATCGTCAAGTGTTAGCAGGTTTAAAATAAAACCAAATCTCTTGAAGATCATTTCATATGCTACCGCTCTTCTTTGCAGCTCTGCAATTAACCTGTCAGTTATTACAAGATAAGTTCCTGTCCTGAAATACTCTTTAGCATCAAGATTAGAGTCAGAATCAGATGATTCTTGTTTTTCGTCAAAGAACAGTTTGGGTTTTCGGGCAGAGATTTAAGCAAAGCCTTCAAAGCATCAGCTTGGGCCGACCATCTTGTAACTGACAGTGATTTTACCACAGGACAACCATCTTTAAGAATTTCTTTCAAAACAGCCCAACGATGGGTGGAGGCAGAAAAAAAGTTGTACACGGCCTGAACAAGGTCAAAAAATGCTAAAGCATTGTCACAGGCTTCAGCTGCTGTTACCCCTACTAGGTTTAGTGAGTGGGCCGAACGGGGAATATATTCTGCCAGTTCATTGTGTTCCTTGATTTTTGCCTGAAGACCAGAATATACTCCAGACATGTTGGCAGCGTTGTCATAGCTTTGCCCTCTACAGTCTTTAATGTCGAAGCCAAAAGTTTCCAGCGTTTTCAAGACAGCCGTTGTCAACTCTTCTGATTTATGTCCTGTATTTGGTAGGAATTTTAAAAATCTCTCCACAGGTTCACCGTCTATTTTTACATAGCGTACTATTAGAGTCAGCTGATCAACATGCGCTATGTCAGGGGTTGAATCAATAACTAGAGAATAGTACTTGGATTCTTTAGTCTCCTCAATAACATTTTGTAAAACAGTGTCTCCCATAATCACGATAAACTCATCACATGTGAAGTGTGAAAGGTATGACGTACTTCCTTACCCTTTGTTCCCAAATCTAGCTATGTGTTGAGAGAAAAAAGGGTCAAACTGAGCTATCAATTCCAAGGCTCCTAGATAAGCTCCATTTCGTGAAGAACCAAAAAGGTGATCCGTCCCACGAAAAGGGTACCCTCTTGTTGACAGATATTTTACTGTGGCAATTACACGCTTGAAAACTTCTTTCAAGTACTGATCTTCAGTCTGGCGAGCTTCAATTACTTTGTTGTCAATGCGGGTCTCTGAATTAGTTCGACTAATATAAGCTAATATGGCCTTTCTGTGTATAGCAGAATTTTCATGGGATTGGAGTAAGCTACTGGCATTCTTCCAATCGTTAAATCCCACAGTGAAGTTGGATGATGTGTTTGAATACAGTTTACAATAAGCACAAATTACAAAACCTTTTGAAGGTGAATAAACGAGATATTCACGATTCCTCAGTTCTCCATTTTGAAGGAGTTTTTTGAAAAACCCTTCATTACAATATCTTTTAACACCCCCGTATCCATAGTCACGCTCAGACCCAGAATAGCCACTTTCAGTGTTTTGTTTAAAACCATTTTGTGCAATGTACTCACGTGTGAACTCATCTTTTCTCCAAAAGGCTGGATCGATTGAGACACTTTGCTAGTTTTCTTTCCTTGGTGAATTTTCAAGTTCAGAGATCGCTGAGGGTTCATTTTCGACGTGAACTGAAACATCAGAAGTATCTGTACGCCTATCATGGTCTTTGTTTACACATTGGTCCACGCTCTTCACTTCACTAACATTCCCTTTAATTCCACTTGTGCTGGGTTGAAAAAAGTTACTTATTTTAGGGACTTTTGCTAAAACCTTTCCTCCTTCTCATCTTTTTCTTTTGCCCTTTTCTTGAATTCAGCTCCACTTGGTTTTTTAAACATGATAATTATTACCTCTGGAGCTCACTTCACTAAACATAAAATACAATTTATTTCACTATAGTTATTGACGTTACAAGGCCGGGAAAACGAACATTTCGCGGTAGGCGCGGCCGTAGGCGAGAGATGAGAAACTGTGATGGCGTTTTGGGGCACGAATGAAGTAAAATATACTTATGTTCTTGGATTTCGTTGTCCATGACGTGTCCGTTACTTAACTAAATACAACTATTATATTCACGACTCGGAACACAAAGTTTTTTATAAGTAAAAATATAAAGTTTTACCTTACAACCTGAACCGGTTTTCACCTTTAAAAGGCTTCTTCAGAGGTTGCCGCTGGTAGCGCTGTCCGTCCTGTTGTGGGCGACGGAATCGAATTTCGAAAGATCGATGTTGTGTGTGTGGGGTGAGATGTGTTCGAATAATGCGTGCGATTTGAATTGTGTCTGTTCGTTTAGGATGTCGTTTTTATTTGTTTTCGTGTCTTTGTATATTTCCAATTGTTCTAGAGTGTCTAGTTTTCGGCCTTTTGTGTGTACGTGTAGAATGTTCATGTTATTGTCGATATTTTTGTATGTGTGGTTTGCTTCAATGAGGTGGTTTGCAAAGGTGGATTGTGTAGTGGAGTGGAGTGCCTTTGTGTGTTCAATCAGTGGCGGCGATAAGGCCCCCGCAGACCCCGCGGCGCGGGGGGGCCCCGACCCTCATGGGGGGCCCCAGTTGGCCCAGTCATGGGACATAACTTGTAACATGAAAAATAAGCGTAAACGAGTTGTAAAACGCTTCTTTGTTGAATTATCAGTTGACCATAGAATTGACGACCCAGTGAAATCATTTGAAGTAAAAGTTTCCAATGCAACACTAGATATTGTAATAGCTCAGCTACAAATGAGATTCGAAGGATTGCGTTGCATTGATGATAGGTTTTCATTCCTGACGCCTCAGAATTTAGTAAACTTCTCACAAGAGACAATAGTGAAGAAAAATAAGGCTCTGGTAAATGTGTATCCTGGTGACCTTCCCACATCACTGCCTGACCAAGTAATATCCTTCAAAGCTCTGATGGCCAAAGAAATTGTACACAAGAAAAGAATTCGAGGAATGATGAATTTACTGGTTGAAGAAAACAGCTGCCTTATGAGTTGCCTCCCAGACTTAACTACAGCTTTGCAGCTTTATTTAACCATACCTGTCACAACAGCTACAGCGGAAAGAAGCTTTTCAAAACTTAAATTAATTAATTTAAGTCATACTTAAGAAGTACCATGGCCCAAACTCGGTTGAGTGACTTGGCACTGTTAAGCATTGAGCATGAAGAGACACAGAAAACTAATATCAACGAAGTGGTTGAAAAGTTCTTAGCTATTAAAAAAAGAAGACTAGGCTTAGGAAAACAGTGAACTTTGGTTGATCCTCATCTGTAAATATTGTACATTACTTGAGTTCGAGTGTTATTGAATTGGATTAGACTTAAGGAGAACTTGTATAGAGTATATTCAAGAATTTTACAAATTCAGGTACAAACTAATTTAAATGTTTGAAAAAAGCTAGAATGTTACTTTGATATTCGTTTTTAAATAATAAATTTTTAACACTCTGTGTGCGGTACTGTTTCATAGTCTGAATTTAGATCTTTGACGTAAAAATAAATCATTCTTTTTATTTTGGTTTTTTTATAGTTTGTATAGAACTTTGTCTATTTAGCAACAATGAATTTTAAGAGTTTGTACACGTGTAAAACATCCTTTGCAAATTGCAAACGCTTTGTGATAGACGAGAAAGTATTCACAAACCATTGTTGTGAAACACACGTAAATAGAAACTCATTTGAGTGTTTTCCCCTATTACGTATACAAAATTTAACCATTTTTATAGGGCCCACTAATTAGTTTCGCGGGGGGGCCCCCGTTACGTTAGCGCCGCCACTGTGTTCAATGTATCTCTGTTTGAAGCTACGTCCTGTCTGGCCTATGTAGAATTTGTTGCAATTTAGTTTGTAAACACCGGGTAGATCGAATTTGTTTTGTGTGTGTTTTGATAGTGTGTGTTCTGTTTTGTTAGTAGTTTTGTAAGCGATGCTGTATCCTGCTTTTTTGAATTTGTGGGCTATTTTTTCAGTTTGTTTGTTGATGTATGTTAGTGTTATGAATTTGTTGTTTTCTGTCTTTGTCTGTTGTTTTTGTGTAGGAGTTTACTGACTATTGTTCTGTCATATCCGTTAGATTCTGCTAGATATTTTATCGTGTTTAGTTCGTCTTTGTAGTCTTTTTCATATAGCCTATTTACGATACTCTATTTCACTTTCACTTGCACAGACAAATAACTACTCGTTCAGCAATAACAGCAACTTACGTGGCGCTAATTGTAACTAATAGGTTATCTTACTGTTTACGTCTCGCTCTGGTCTTGACGTCACTCATCAGTAGCCTGGGCGAATCCATATTGGTCATAATGTGGGGAGGGCAAGTCGCAGTGCGTTGCGGTACTTCATCAAAGTACATTTCATTAATTATAATAAATACAACCTTCTAGTCGTCTTGTATTAGTGATCAGAATTATCCTAGTGTTATTTATTTTCATTTAGTTATAATGCACAACAGTTTTATATCCTGTTGATTACATTTATTATCATTATAAGAGTGCTTTTATAGGTTGCTAGGTTAGTTTGCCTCACCTTCCCTTTCTCTGACTAAATCTAATTTACATTGTTGGCTCTCACTGGTTATAGTTTTAAACTATTATCATCTATATACAATATTACTCATTAATTATACTACTGGTTATTATTATCCAGTTTTACCTTATTATCTTACTTACATTTTTAATTAGCAATCAGTCTTTTCTGATATTCTAGATTTGTATCACTGTCATAGTTAATATTTAAAATACATGGTTATTCTCTTATATTCTGTCTTATTATATTAGTTACACTCATTTATTATTTATTTTATCACTCTCCTAATCTAGTTGGGTTAATAGTCTTAAGTCTCAGTCATTATTATTCAGTATTTGGATAAGTCTGGTCTGTCAATGGGGTATCTTGTTTCCTTCACCTTGAACTCATAGTTTTCTCTTAATTAATTTTACAGTTTTATCTAATTCCTCTTCCTGGTGATGGTTATGGTCAATTATGTTTTATCTTCATAATAATCTGGGGTTTGTATTTATTTTCACGATCGTAGCTACTTTTCATCATGAATACTTTGTTACATTGAATTTGGCTGTTGTTGCTGCTGTATTATTCCTAAGTTCATGGGAGCTTATAATTACTCTTTATTCTCTGTACCTTTGGTCCTGTTATAATATATAATTACAGTAATCAACAGGACATCTCTTCCCTTGCATGTCTAGATTGAGATTTAGTGTCAGCAGTTGTTTTCACACTATTTATGCACATCATGACATTGGTCTGTGTTACTAAGCTCAGTGTTTGTGAATTGTGCACATGAATAGGTTGTGCGATTGTATAATGTGTGCTTATTAGCAATTCCTTGATAAAATATTGCTGTAACCACCTTTATGCTTCATACTTAGATTGAAATGGTTCCTGTTCTGTGTTTATGTATTGACATAGAGAGTAAAAGCTACTTTCAACCTATCTGAGTGGAACAAGAGTAGCATAATAGAGTAGTTGTTAACTCTTGTTTTATAATAAATATTAAACAATATGTCTTATATATTAATTAAATATTACGTTCAACAAATATTATCAACTAATTACACTTAAATACAACATTTTGATCCATTTGAGAGGTTGGTTATCCCTTTCAGTTCACGCCCATGCTTTGTTAGTTCTTTATCCTCTATACAGCTGTAATTTGTACATAGTTATTGCAGTTATAAATCTAAGGGGCTGATTACATACAGCAAAATGCTACATTAAACCAAAAAAAAAGGAAGAGCAAAATGTTTTCAAATTACAATTGATAATAAAGTAATTTTTAAATATCTTGGAACTGTATGAAGCATTTTGATTGCAAACACCTTCCAATTAAGTCAGTGATTATGAGAATACATTGTTATATTATGTAGTATATGATACAGGAAACATACTAAAATACTGTACGAGGTCTGACACAAAAAAAAAATGAGACTGTAAGCATTACTAAGGAACTACTTATCGTGTTGTATTGTGTGTGCACTGTGTTCGACCTTGAACTGTATTCTTATACGGTGACAAGTTACAAGTCGCTCGGTTGACTCAGTCGCAGTGAGAGAGCAGTTGAATACAGTCATGTTCTTACGCTTTGCCGGAAAATGTCAGATACGAAAAGTGATCAGCGTGTTAACATCAGGTTTCTCGTGAAATTTAAAAAGTCGGCAACAGAGACTTACCAAATGTTGTTGGAAGCTTATGGCGATAAATGTTTGTCGCGTGCACGTGTCTTTGAATGGCATAAGATATTTTTAGAAGGCAGGGACTCCGTGAAAGATGGCGACCGTCCAGGCCGACCACGCACATCAACAATCGACGAAAACATTGTAAAAGTTCAAGACACAATACAAAAAGACCGAAGACTGAGTGTCCGTGCTGTTGCTGAAATGTTGCATATGGATAGAGAAAGTGTTGAACGCATTTTAACAGAAGAGTTGAACATGAGGAAGGTGTGTGCAAAAATGTGCTGAAAGTTTTGTCAGATGAACAGAAGTAAAGGAGAACGGAACTTTGTTGTGACCTTTTGGAACGGATTGATGGAGAGCCCAATTTATGTAGTTGGGTTACTGCTCAGTGTTATTACAGCTGATGAGATGTGGATATTTACATACAATCTAGAAACAACAGCAATGCACTGGAAAACACCATCTTCCCCAAGAGCAAAAAAAGCATGCATGAGTTGTTCGAAGTTCAAGGCAATGCTTATCGTTTTCTTTGATATCCAGGGCATCATTATGGCAGAATGGGTACCAAGTGGTCAAACAGTTAACCAACAATATTATAAACAAGTTTTGGAAAAATTGCGTGAACGTGTTAGAAAGAAGCGCCCTGAATTGTGGAAGAATGGGTGGATCTTGCACCAGGACAATGCGTTATCAGTCAAACAAGTTTTGGCCAGTAAAAACATCACAGTCCTTGAACATCCTCCATATTCTCCCGATTTAGCACCGTGTGATTTTTTCCTATTCCCCAAAATCAAGTCGGTGCTAAAAGGGTCCCATTTTTCAATGGTGGAAGAGGTACAGGCAAAAACAGCAGAGCTCCTGTGCAGCCTGACGGAAAGCGATATGCAGAAATGTTTTGAGCAGTGGAAGGAACGTATGCAGAAGTGTGTGGACTCAACGGGGCCCTACTTTGAAGGCGACCACCAGTAATTGTACATATCAGGTAAATAAAAAAAATGACAGCATCAGTCTCGTTATTTTTGTTACAGACCTCGTATAAAAATATAGTGTGTCAGATTTAGGATGTTACAATAGCAATCAAAATAGGGAATTACAGATCACGAAATGCCTAGGAGATGCAGAGATCTCTCTTTTTACTAAAAGAATAGTATAATTATATACTGGATGACTGTAAGTCATGACACATGACATTATAGCCACAATCGAAGGCAGCATTTAATTCGGTGTGATAGTCTAGAAAGAATGGTTTATATATGATGGATGATGAAATGTAGAAGAGAATTTTTGGGTATGAACTCAGAAATCAGGGAATTTCTGGAAGGAACTTGGGTACGAACAGGAAGTGGAGGAGATTTTAGGCTGTACAATATTATAAAAAAAAACTGTGAAGCTGATTTTTTCTTTGTACTGAAGTTTAAAGTACACATCTATAATTCTTAACAATTTCTGACATTATTATCAACCATGATTTTGAATTCTCAACAACCAGTAACATTACATGGAATGCCTAGTTTGTATGTATGAATTTTTAGACTGTAGGAAAACTATAGCAGGTACAAAAAATTATTTAAATAGATCATGAAGTATGTTTGAAGTAGATAATAGTTATATTTGCAGGTGTACTGATACCTAATTCAACATTTGTATAATTATTGATTACTTTGAAAATAATAATTTTGAATACTTTTGAATTTTAAACATAATCACATTACAAAATAATTTAATTTATAATTGATATATTATGTTTGCAAAAACACATGAGTTGTATTAACAACAGTTACAAATGAGGTACGAATTTACTTAAGTAAAGACTTAAATAGTGGACGAAAGCTTCGATTATGTTCTCCATGACATGTTTGAGTATCAATAATAATATGTGTACAATTTTCTGACATGGAACACTAATATTAGCTTTCCCTTTTATTATAAGAAACTCACAAGAGTGAAAACTGTTTAAGGCAAAGGTAAAAATCTTTAAAAATGTTTATCTCACATATTAATGTTTGGAAAAGTTTACATATATCATTAACGACAGCCTTTGAGCTGTTGTTTTAATAAGTTTACCCCTATATCTTTTACATGTATCTCATGTTCAACTTATATACAGTAAATAACAAAGACTGTTATTAATATTACAAAAAAATAGGTTTATTTCTAATATTAATATCATCAGTTTTTATTTAGGCGAGTCATAAAACTGAAGATGAAACATAAGACAAAATGCGAAGACCATGTTATTATTAAAATTCCAGCCAAAGATGTTTTATTGTAATATACGTTTTAATTATATTTACTATTCATTATTTTTTAATTTATCTTACAATATCTAAAAATATGGCCCAACAATTTTCTGCAAATCCAATAAGCTTGTAGAAATATTTATAGGTAATAAAATAGCAGTATCAAAAGCAAAAAGTGCGCCAGATTATTATAGAAACTTATACTTGTGAAGGCCAATATAAGAAATTCAGTAGCTGTACGGTAGCGCGATAATTTCACTTTGTAGGTTGGCTAATCTGCTTACTGCTTTTTCCGATTAACATGTTGAAACTTTGTACAGTTTGTCTAAAACGCTCGCGGCGGTCGGTCCGCCCAGCTGTCTTGCTGTCATTCATTCTTGTCGACATTTAATACGCTCGCGGCGGTCGGTCCGCCCAGCTGTCTTGCTGTCATTCATTCTTGTCGACATTTAATGTAGGCCTTAGGCCGGCACATTTCACTTATGGCCAACTAGGCCCGCTATTACTTCAATTTAAAAATTTAATACTTTTTTAGACAACACGCTCATTAGCCAACCTTATTTCAATAACTTTAATCATGTAATGTAACCTTGGAAAATTCATTAAAATGAATTTAATACAGTCCACAATTTTCATCATTTCTTATACCTACTGAATCAATGCACGCATTACAAGCTATATTCTTTACAACGTTTTTGGTACACGCCGACCGGATTCACCGTATTTGTTGGATCACTCACGTCACTAAACATTTTTTAGCCCACTTGGGCCTGATACTCAACATTTTTTGGTCACTCCGGACCTGGATTTTCCATTTAATATTTTTCTGCCACTATTTCTGGCCATCACGGGCGAATTAGCACATCAGCTGATACGACCGTGGCGTGATTTTCATCAGCATTTCGCTCGTCATCTTGGAGCCTTCTGATAACATCTTAGCAAGAGCCTGCTAGCTACAGTGCTTTACACAAGGCGGTCATCTCTACGAGCTGTGTTTGCCATCTTCACCAAGGCGTCGACACTGCAGGACATCGCCAACAAGGTATCATCAACAACAGTGTAACAAGGTGCGTACAATGGCTGAAGAAGGCCTCAAAGTGTTGACCAGAAAGAGAGGCGGCTTAAAGTCCGCAATAGTGCGGATAAAATCTGCTGTAAATAACTTTGATGTAACTTTAAATACAAAACATTTTTTAACTGTAAGGCTGGAAAGTCTCAAAAGCTTGGCCTCGAAATATGACGAGGTGCAGTCTGAAATAGAACTCATTAGTAAAGACACGAGCGTTGCTCAAGAAGACCGAGTTGAGGTCAAAGAAATGTTATATTCGACTGAAGCAAACATTTTGCAATTACTTGATACATTTAATGCTCAGACTGTACCTCCCGTATTATCGACGCACATGCAATTAAAACCAATAAGTTTGCCCTGCTTCTCAGGCAACATATTGGAATGGCAACATTTTTACTCAATTTTTACAGACTTAGTGCATTCAAGATCCGATTTAACACCAGTGCAAAAATTACATTATTTACATTCTTCTTTGAAGTGTGAACCTTTAGATTTAATTAAGTCATTACCCATCTGTAAAGAAAATTATCCAATAGCGTTGAGTTTGCTGTCCGAAAGGTATGACAACCAATTCATACTAGCTAAATACTATGTGCAAAACTTACTTCAAGTCAAGTCGACAATAAAGGACTCGGTCCAAAGTTTGGCAGAGTTCACTAACACAATAACGTCTTCCGTTAATTCACTGGCAGCAATGAAGCTGTCAGTGAATTCATTTGAATTTATCACTATACAGTTACTATCCACTAAACTCGACCCTATTACTTTCAAACTATGGAAGGAGTCAATAGACCCTGACAATTTACCTAGCTTTCAAGATTTCACGCATTTTTTAAACTCACGTAGACAGCTGTTAGAAAATACACTGCCTATCGAACCCGGACAGCAACTCAACAAACTTAATGTAAGACCTAACAATAAATATGATAAATGTAACTCAAGAAACACTGCTGGCAGCACTACATTTAAGAGCTATCACTCAGCGGCAAACCATTATTAATGCGTGTGTTGTAAATCCAATCACCCGCTTTACATATGTAATAAATTTCGTACATTAAGCACCGCTGAGCGGGGACAATTTGTTTCAAATCATAAATGTTGTAGCAATTGCCTTAGATCAGGTCATCTTATAGCTAGCTGTAAGAATAAGCAGGTGTGTAAAATCTGTTCAAAACGACACCACACATTGTTGCACGCAAATTATGTGCCGAACTCAATAGCTGCCAGCAGCAATTACTGCTCACTTAAATTACAATGCAAGAGCAATGTTGTCTTATCCACAGCAGTTGTATCTGTCATTGACCAGGCTGGCAACAGACATAGGGCTAGAGTTCTTCTAGACGCCGGTTCACAAATAAATTTTTGTACAAAATCATTTGCAAAGAAATTACAGCTCAAATTAACTAAATCTAACATACCAATCACAGGCATAAACAATACAGCGTGTTACGCAACTGATATTGCGTCTATACGCATTATTTCTCGCTATCAAAGATATAGCTTCGAGGCGAAATGTGCCATCTTATCTACGTTAACTCACAATCTGCCTGCAAATTCGTTTGATATCAATCAGTTCCACATTCCGAACAAGATTTTCCTGCCTGACCCAGATTTTAATATATCGTCGCAAATCGACATACTATTAGGGGCACAATTTTATCTGGACTTGATCTTAACTAATAAATACATACGCGGCCCCAATTTTCCCATCATTCAGGAAACAAAGCTGGGCTACATTTTGGCTGGTAACTTGCCCAAACACTGTCGCAACGAGGGTCCTGCTGTTTCGTTCCTAGCAAGGAACAACGACAGTCAAATTCTGCAATCTCTCGAAAGATTTTGGGAAGCAGAAACTATCCCTGACAACACCCCTGATAACGAGTCAGCCTGTGAAGAGCATTTCGTGCGCTCTACCCAGCGCAATCACGAGGGTAGATTTGTGGTTTCACTTCCATTTAAGCCCGATAGTCTCCACTTGGGGGAATCTTACACTAGTGCTTCTTAAGCTTAGCGCGTCGATTTAGGCGAGATGCTAAGCTCGCTCGCGACTACGCGGACTTTATCAAAGAATATAAGGATCTTGGGCACATGACACTCATCGATGATGGCGCTATCAATTCAGGAGCGTCAAATATTTACTACTTGCCTCACCATGCCGTATTTAAACAGTCTAGCTTGACCACAAAACTGCGCGTCGTTTTTGATGGTTTGTCCAAGACTACCAATGGCCTTTCTCTAAATGACATATTGTTGGTAGGCCCCAATGTTCAACAAGACCTTTTTTCCATTCTTTTGCGTTTCCGCATACATAAGTATGTTCTCATTGCCGACATCGAGAAGATGTATCGACAGATTCGCGTAGCTGAAGGGGATTGTCACTATCAACGCATTCTGTGGCGTGATTCTCCCCTCGAACCATTTAAACATTTCGCATTGCGAACGGTAACCTACGGCACGGCTAGTGCTTCGTTTTTGGCCACTCGCTGTCTTCTACAAATTGGTAGGGACAATCAGGCTTCCTTTCCTCAAGCGGCGTTAGCTATAACAAACGATTTTTATGTCGACGATCTGCTTACCGGTTCGGACACCATCCCTGATCTGACCAAGCTGAAATCCGATCTAGGTGCGTTACTAAGTCAATATGGTTTCACGTTGCACAGATAGGCATCAAATGAACCCACAGCGGTCGCAAATCATGACAATTTTTCGCGCCCCCTAAACAAACAGGACAATGTGCGGACCTTAGGCATCCTTTGGAACAATACTGCCGATTCATTTTTGTTCGACATCAAATCATTCCCCGTTGACTCAAGCATTTCCAAGAGAAAAATTCTTTCGATTATTGCTGGAATTTACGATCCTCTTGGTTTAATCGGTCCAGTTGTCTTTTTGTACAAACATTTCATGCAGCGACTTTGGCTTTGCAAGCTTGGTTGAGATGAACCGATCTCCGGCCAATCACGTTCGGATTGGCATTCTTTGTGTGACAAATTGGGTCTGATTGGCAAAATTGTGGTCCCACGATCTATTCGTTGCAAGCGTGAGGCAACTACAGTTGAATTGCATGGTTTTTCGGATGCTTCTGAAAGGGGGTTCGGCTGTTGTATGTATGTCAGAGTCATTTATCAAGATTTTTCTGCCTCCTGTCACCTCTTGTGTTCCAAATCTCGCGTGGCTCCCCTACGACAGGTGTCATTACCTCGCATCGAACTCTGCGCTTGCTTGTTGTTATCGCGACTCGTATCTAAGGTCATTCCTGCTCTTTATTCGTTTATTGATAATGTACATTTGTATTCTGACTCTATGGTGGCTCTTTACTGGATTCATGCCCAGTCTACGCGGTGGAAAACATACGTCGCTAATCGGGTTGCTGAAATTCAGCGTCTTACGCAAACTTATACTTGGCATCACATCAATTCACGACACAATCCTGCTGATATTATCTCAAGGGGGTGTCTCCCTGACGTTTTGCGCGATTGCTCGCTTTGGTGGCACGGTCCCAGCTGTCTGTCTCAATCGTCAGAGTCTAATCCCTTTCCATCCTTCGTACCGTCCACTCCGTCATCTTCTGAAGTCACTGCGAAACAGAAACATACACATAACCTTTCTCTAATGTCTACCCTGGCTGTCGACCTCTCTTTGGACTTTTCCTCGTTGCATCGTCTAACGCGAGTATACGCTTACTGTTTTCGGTTCATCAGAAATATTAGACACTCAAGTGCTGACAAATGTACGGGCGATCTTACCCCTGTAGAAATTCATCAGGCTCTCAATATCTTCATAAAACAATCTCAGTCGATCCACTTCGCAGCCGAAATTAATTGTCTTCGTAACGGATCTTCTGTTTCCATTAGGAGTAAGTTGGCTTCTCTCGATCCGTTTCTTGATGACTCTGGAGTGATACGCGTAGGCGGACGATTACAGCATTCCCAATTACCTTACGACTCTAAACATCCTATGGTATTACCCCCATCGGCGCATATTACACGCCTTATCATTGAACGTGAACACATTCGTTTACTTCACGCTGGTGCTCAACTCGTGCATCATTCACTGCGTCAACGTTGGTGGATTGTTAATGCCAGGTTAGTCATTCGCTCCATCATTCGAAAATGTGTAAGGTGTATCAGGTTTAGTGCCAAACAGCAGGTACAGAGGCTTGGTATTTTACCATCTCCTAGAGTCACTCCTTCAAGGCCGTTTCTATTTTGCGCGGTTGATTATGGTGGTCCCTTCATGATTCGTCATGGCGGGCAGAAGTCTAGAACTCTTTCTAAGGCATACGTATCTTTGTTTATTTGCTTAGCGACTAGGGCTATTCACATGGAATTGGTTTCCGACCTTACGGCCAGTGCGTTTATAGCCGCATTACGTCGTTTCATGGCCCGTAGGGGCATACCCAGTCAACTATACTCCGACAATGGCACAAACTTTAGGAAGGCCCGCACTATCTTACATGATATCTACAACTTTTGGCATAATAAGGATGCCATCTCATCGACCAAGTCATTCACGTCCTCTCAGGGGATATCATGGTCATTTATTCCGCCCTCCTCACCTCATTTCGGTGGCCTTTGGGAGAGCGGCATAAAGAGTTTGAAATTTCATCTGCGCCGCGTGGTAGGCAAATCTATACTCACCTTCGAGGAGTTCACGACCGTTTTGTCTCAGATAGAGGCATGTCTGAACTCTCGACCTTTATTTGCTATTTCTTCAGATGTTAACGACCCGGTGCCACTCACACCTGGCCGTTTTTTGATTTGCGCACCCTTAACGGCGATACCGGACCCAGACTTTTCTCACATTCCTATTTCTCGTCTTGGGCGTTGGCAACTTCTTCAGAGGTTTGTCCAAGGCATATGGAAGGCATGGTCTCGCGATTATTTGCACCAGTTGCAGCAGCGTCACAAGTGGAAGGTCGCCAAGGATAATGTTTCCATTGGTGACTTAGTTTTGCTTATTGAGGATAATTTACCTCCATTAGCCTGGAAATTTGGCGTAATTATCGCCACATTTCCCGGCCCAGATAACTTGGTTCGTGTCGTGGACATTCGCACGCCTACGGGTGTTTTGCGGAGACCAATACATAAGTTATGTCTGTTGCCAGCGCAAGACGAGATTTGACAAGATTATGATTACTTAGCACAATGCTATTTTACTTAGCCATTGGCTTATTACTTATTACGACCATTTGGTCAACCTAATTGTGATGAATTATCACAATATTTTCTTATCAATTTTGTGCCATTGCATGCTTCTCTAATCATCATAGTTTTTGGTGGTATATTACTATTTTGTATTTGTATGTTAATTTTGTGTGGCATACTATGTCTTACACATTTACATTTGATGTTTTGGGGTATATTTCATGTTTTTGGTGGTCTCATTTTATAAAATTTTGTTACATAATATTTGCATGTCTTGCAGCTGAGCAATCATGCATTCATTTCTTTATACTGTTGCTAATAAATGTGATGTATTGTTCTGTGAATGTCTTTAAATTGTTCAACTCATGTACTACGTTTGTAATCACAGTATTGTATCTGCTATTTGACATTGCAATTATTCATATTGTAATTATCTAAATTGTTGTTATTGTATTCACACAACTTGCATTTATGTAAAACCTATCGTTTTGCGTCTACTGCATGTAACTGCCACGTCTAGATTTATTTTATATTGTATTTATTTTGCGATTAAGCATGCACAATTATTTTTTACTTAAATTATGACATACATGTCATATTTGGGCTTCCATTCAGTCAGCATCTAGCTTGTTCATACATTATTACATATTGTAAGTTCCTGAAACTTCAGAAACAGCATGACTTGGTCAATACATGCCGCCATGCTGAATATACGCTTGAACATGTAATTGTAACAATTTTGTTCATGTAATTAATTCTCTGTACAGGTCTACGGGCCTCAACTAATTTTACAGTAACCATCTATGACATGCATAGGGTTACAAACTATCGGTCTATCATGTGATGAGCTTCCAATCATACATTATTAAGCATTGTATAATTATGTATTTTTTCATGTTTTATAATGTTCTATACTGTGCACATACACTATGTGACGGTAACATTTGTCAAATCAGACATTCATATTCATGTCTGAAAACAGCTGTTCGCCAACCTTGGCTTACAAACGCTTATCTTATGCATGCTTATCTCTAAGCTATTAACGGACTGCCGTTATCTAATCTCATAACTCAAGGTTCAACTTAGCCTTCAAACTGACTCTTATTATTAAGAAAACTGTATCTTTTTAAATTAAGTTATATGATGCATAATAATTTATTAAAAAATGTTAAAAATCAGTTGATTTTTGATGGGCAGCTTATGTACGGTAGCGCGATAATTTCACTTTGTAGGCTGGCTAATCTGCTTACTGCTTTTTCTGATTAACATGTTGAAACTTTGTACAGTTTGTCTAAAACGGTCGCGGCGGTCGGTCCGCCCAGCTGTCTTGCTGTCATTCATTCTTGTCGACATTTAATACGCTTGCGGCGGTCGGTCCGCCCAGCTGTCTTGCTGTCATTCATTCTTGTCGACATTTAATGTAGGCCTTAGGCCGGCACATTTCACTTATGGCCAACTAGGCCCGCTATTACTTCAATTTAAAAATTTAATACTTTTTTAGACAACACGCTCATTAGCCAACCTTATTTCAATAACTTTAATCATGTAATGTAACCTTGGAAAATTCATTAAAATGAATTTAATACAGTCCACAATTTTCATCATTTCTTATACCTACTGAATCAATGCACGCATTACAAGCTATATTATTTACAACGTTTTTGGTACACGCCGACCGGATTCACCGTATTTGTTGGATCACTCACGTCACTAAACATTTTTTAGCCCACTTGGGCCTGATACTCAACAGTAGCACAGTATGGACAGCAGTAAATTAGTCAGCATATATAATAAAATATACTTATAATTACTATAAAATTGTAGTTGTAGAGAATGGCTGATATTATTTACTATTACTACAATAAGTAAAGAATGAAAAAGGATAAGACAAAATAATATTAGACTGGGTATATTTGCAATCAGTACAATCAGTAGTTGCAATCAGTATTCCTATTCAGTTGCTTATTTAAGTTAAGAAATTACTTAAGTTCTCTTATTTTCTTATTATTAAATTATGATTATTTTTACTGCATGTCTTCTTATTAATGTGTTTTAATAAGTTAAGGCCTTTATGTCATCAATTTTACTTCTTAAATGTTCTGTTACAACCAATAAGACCATAAATGTAAGTATACTGAGTAACAAACAATATTCAAGAATTCAAATACTTAAGCAAATTCATTATAAATGGAGTGCAGTGGTGCAGAGAAGAAAATTTTAGTGTTTAGTTATTGCTAATGCTTCTAGCCACTATTTAGTACGGTACTTAGTATAAGATTATATTTTTCTCATGTTTCTTTTGTTAGCATTATATAATACTCAGTAACACAGTGAACAGATGAGTTATTTATATATACAAACACCCTACCACTCACAGTTAGATAACTTAGATAACTCACAAACCCGTAATCAAAATACAACATGCAGCATTAATAGTGAAAAACTGTAAAACAAAAACAAAAGAAAATGAATGAATAATAATAATAATGACATTTATCATTCACAAGATTTGACAATGTGACGTTTCATTTCAAATGAAAATTCAGAGCTGTCAAGTATTCAAGTATTATTACAGTATTTAAATTCATAAAGCAGATTAGCAGTAAAATAATTATGTTAAAAAAATTCTGTTTAAAGAAACACTGTGATTGATAAACATAAAATCAATAATATATGTGCAAAAAACAGTCACACGCTTACATCAGGTGTAAGCACTCCTGCTACAGACAGGGTTGAATGATATTTTAGGTGAGGATAGTTGGCAATGAGAAGTTAGAAACATATGTTATAAGACCTTGAGATGACAATATGAATGTACTGTCTGGCTTCTGTAGTTTGCTACCAGTAACTGAAGTGAATAGACATCATGGATTCATTCTCTTCAGAATCCAGCTCCTATAGTAACTCTTCTCAAGCTGGAATTAAAGACTACCATGAGGTCCTTGTAAGTATTCCTGACACTTAAGGTTAAAAGACACTAGGCTGTATATTAATTGTAATTTTACACAATTTTATTATGATGTCTACAATGTAGCATCTTACTTGGAAGACTGCAGTCACTACATACTAAAAATAACATTTTGTTAAAACTTCATAGTAAACCAATTTGAGAGGAATACTTCATGTTATCATAACAAATATTTTATATGAGCAGTTTTACATTATTTTAATTAGTAGCATTCAGAATAATAACAATGTAACTTTTCCACATTAACAGAAAAACAATTTTTTGATTGATATGTGATTTCTTAAATAGGCTGTTCAAAGATGTAGGAGGTATATTTTTATTAATTGAAGCTAAATTACTTTCTTTTTTATACAACAGAACATTTCCTCATAGTCTAAGAAAGAATATAATATATAAATTTGTTTCTACTTAAAAAAATTCAGTGAAATTAATACTTCGCTGTACTCGCTATTCACTTTCAGGTTGCAACATGGACTTAATCTGTGTTAATGACATTGGATTTTATTGTGTAGTGTATGTGATAATAGACTAAACTTATCATAGAAATTAAAATGTTATAGTTTCTTCATACCATGTTATAGTATCAAACATTCAATGGAATTTTAAAAAGCTGATCAAACATTAGAAAAATATAAATGATCTGAGATAGTGTGTATTTACATTAATAGTTTACATTGTTTATTAAAATCCTTTAGCATGTATAGATTCAATTAAAATGCATGGTTATGAAACGAAATTAGTTACTGCTAATAAGCTGATAACTTCTTCTTGCTAATACTTCTAGCCATTATTTAGTACTTAGTATAAGATTATATTTTCCTTACATGTCTTTTATTATTAGTATATAATACTCATGTAACACAGAGAACAGATGAGTTATTTACACATACAGATACCACTCACAGTTACACTGTTCTGTAAATAAGAATAAAAAAAAAGTTTACTATAATAGTAATATATCTGGGCAGTATTAAAATATCTTGTTTTCAGAATAGTACTTAATGAAATTGTACTGGTAGACACAATAGTAAGAACTCAAGGCATTTTTTTGTTACTTTTCAGAGAAATATACCAATAGGACATAATTATTATCTGTAATGTTACTACTGTAAAGTATTTAATCCATTTTTTATGTACTGTGCCATAAATAGCCCTATATTGACTACATCCTTATAACTATCTTAATGTCATTGGACTTTGTCATTAAGTCTACACAGTAATGGATTAAACACATGGAAATTAATATCTACAGTCAGCAAATTTGTATCTTTATATTATGTATCTTTATATGAAGAGAGTTACTTTTTATGGTTCATTCTTATGGTTCTTTAGTGTTGACATCAAGTTGAAAACTGTTATTTTTAAGCCCCATCTTTAATGGTTGATGCTAAACATATTAGCACAGAAATCAGTTGTAATAAAATTCATTTTATATTGACAAGACATTCAAAATGTTAACAGTAATGACTACAACAACCTGTTTAGAGTCTGAGGTCATACATTCTTAAGCTGTTAAACCAAGGAGGAGATAAAAAAAACAAAAACAATTAAATTAAATCTATAAGCAGCACAAGGAAAACACATAACCATGCGCTTGACTATGTAATTAACATGTTTTATATATGCAAATACAGTTTATAAATACAACATTATCTTCCCAAGTATATGAGTATCATCCTGATTGCGAACAGTCGGGTATCTAGAGATAATGAGATTGTTTTGACAATTGGCAGATGTTCCAGACTGTGAATAAGCCAAAGGACATTACCTGTTTATAATTTACTCTAGCATACTTAGTGTTAACATGCTGTACTAAATAGAGTATTGACTCTAGGTCTAAACCTACTTCTAAAGCACAATTTAATTAACTGAAAATATGACACGATCCATTTTCAGTGAACTCAGGACTTCATTCCTTCTTCTCAGTGGGCACCTCTATTATGTTCAAGGTAGGCCTGTCATGAAGCATTGCACAAGGTTTGCAACACCATACTTCACAACAAGGGGTGAGAAGACTAACAAATTTTTTATATAAAAGACTTCTTCCACGTGAAAAACGATTTTTGGAATAGGTACAATCTTTCTACGTCTTACCTATGCATTTTGTTGGCTTTATAACAGCTTACACATGTTTTCGGTTTTTCACAAATACTCTTTGAGACATTAACTCGGCCACATTCCAGATGCCAAGTTGTTTACTGTTCGCAATCTGGACACTGGATATTTAGGTTACAGTCATGATCTTTAAAATTATTTATAACTGTACACAATCTGAACAAATTTTGGCATACTGCAATCAGGATACTTCAATATGTACATAGAAATTAGCTTATTTAAAATATTTAAACACGTGGAATCTGAATTTATATTATCACTTCTTTACAGAAGAAAAAACTGAATGCTGGAGAACCACATGTAATGATGAAGATAATTCTCAGTTAGAGCGTAAACACTTGCATAACAATATATACAAATTATTTCTTGTTTCATCAACTCATATTTTCTTTTAAGGTCTGTAAGAAGAAACTTTTTTACTTCATTTTTAATTTCATATTACTCATATTTTTGTATAATTTCATAAGCTAATTGATATCTTCTACTGCAGCACTATATTAAAAAAAAAATAAATAAATATTTACTGTATAAATATTTACTATTGATATTTTTGTCAGTACATTAAAAACAATCTTTAAGGTACAAAATTAATTCATTAATTGACATTTGAGATAATTTTTTCACAAAAGAATATATATTGTATCTCACATACAATCTAGGAAGAATATGTTTTTCTGAAGTTTTTAGAAGTAAATATATGAATCGAGGTAATATTCATATATTAGTTTTTTGAAGACAGCTTGAATTTTAAAATGGCACAGGCATATAAATAACTTGTTAATAAACACATTTCCTTAATACACAGATTACTGAACAATTCAGATTATTCAATATTTTGTATTCACTGAAAGTTTGATGTTACTATAATTGTATTTTAATGAATTTAATAATTTTGTATTTCGAACTTGTATTTTAATGACTTCTGTAGGAGAGTGGACTCAAAGTGTTTACTTTCATGCTTCTCCTTTTATTCTACAAAATATCGTGTACTTTTGGTATTCCCAAAACTCTGAACAAGTGTAAGATAAATTGGATATTGACTCTAGTGTGCTTATATTATATCAGTATGATTTAAATAACAAAAGTAACTGTTCAGTGAATCTAGTTCAAGCAGTTTTATGTAAGTACAGTGAAAATCAAACAGCATCATGGCAATACATAAAACGTAATTTAAATTCCATTACAAATCAATATTAAGCAATTAACTTTTAAATTTAAACTGAAAAATTCTAACATCATAGCCTCAGCATTATGGATTTTTATTGTTTCCAACAGGAGCAATTTATTTATGTGTATTTAATGAAACAGAGAGCAATGTTTTTAATTGCATCATACTATACATTGGTTACATTATTTCTTAATGATACTTATTTTTGTCTTCTCATGATCTGCGAAACACTTTAATTTTGTTTTTCAAACAACTGTCACCTGAAGGTCTGTGTTGGATCTTTGACTAGTTCTGCGATAATGTCACACAGTTTCCAGCTTTATTTTCTAGGAAGCCATCCTTTACAACTTTATAATCTCTATTTATTGTCTATACATGAAGTACGTGCTAATTTCAAAGCAAATCCGGATCAGTCAATATATTTTTTCAATGAATATATGCATAGGAAAAGTTCTGTATTGTATGTGTCAATAGGTTCAATGCTTTCTTAAAAATTCAGATTCTTGCTTTTTTACTGACCTAGTAGACACCTGTCAAATTATACTTTTTGGTTTAGTGTAGATAAACCAAAATAATGAATTTCACCAGAAAATCTTTTAAAAGTTTAGAGATTATAGTGTAAACAAAATAAAAAGATTCAAAACTGTGCATTGAATCTAAATACCAGTGAAAATGACCATTATAATATCTTAATATTCCAGATTGCAATTCAAACATCTTTAACTCTCCCTTAGGGTTAAATTAAACATCAACTTGAAAATTACTGCTGCAATAGGTGATTAAAAGTACCCAGTTTTTTATGTACAAACAGTTACAGCCATATGTACACTATTTTTATATATGCTGAACATGAAGGAAAACTAGTAAATATACCAACAAACAATTAATTTAATGTTTCAGGATGAACGTCAAAAGGTTCAATTCCGCCACTGGACACGTCCAAAATTTCTTAGCTACAGTTATATAAACGATTACAGACAAAGTTACTATAATGATATAATTGACTATCTGGATAAAAAGAAGAGAGGAGTTGCAAGTGATAAAGAACGCCAAAGGCCACAAACATGGGCAGAAAGAGCACTTCGCACTTATACTAGCAAGCATTTAACCAGTAACCTCTCAAGTACATCAGACTTTAGTTACTCTTCTGCAACACTAGATTCAACTTTCAGAAGGCGGGATAATCAGAGCAGCAGTTCCACTACCAAAGTTGCTTCACGGTCATCATTTCATCATTCAAATGAGTATTATAAAAGAAAATATAGCTCACTTCTTCTCAACTGAGTCAGCTTAGGGTAAGTAGAAAGATTTATACACTCATACCACACAATGGTTTTAAATATTTTTAGTAGCAAAATTGATTACTATATTTCAATGTTTCATTGAAGTTACAGAAATCTACAGGTCACTTTTACAAATATACTATTTTAAAATTTATTCAGTAAATGTTAATGTTTCTTAGAAATTCAGCATTTGGTTGTTGCTTCAGTCTCCAATAAGCTTGTTACATATAAGATACTTTATGATAATGTATTTATGTTGTAGATAATTAAACATCAAGAGCACTGATACTGAAAATATTCTGGAGCAGGTATTCATAAATTGTAAATTTCAAATTGGATACTTAATATGTATGATACCATAGTTAATGGAAATCTTCCACTTACACTCGCAAAACTCTCTGTATTGGATAATGATAATTTGGAATTTTAATCAATAAGCTCTTACATATTTATAATAAAAGATCTAACAGGATTTGAGTACCAAGACATGATGTTGACAAATTTTTAATTTATTATACATTTATTTACTCAGACAAAAGTGCATTACACGGATGTATTTCAAAACTTATATTTTAAATAAAGTCTAAATAAAAGTTACAAACAAAAGTATGTATGTTTTTCTACCTGTCATACATTTATGCCAAAGCAAATTGTGTCTTATGGCTCTCAGCCACAAGTGGACAGGCTTCAGCTGGCATATTAACATGACCCACTTGTCCTATGACTTTAGATGTGAAGGAGATCGATCACATGTGTTGTGTTACAGTAAAAAAATTACAAAACTTTGTAGTGTGTTCAAAAAAGTAATATAATTTCAGCATCCTTAGGTTGACATTATACTGTTATAAAATAAAAGAATTGCCAACAACTCTATTCATGATTGAAGATTCAACTTCCAACAATTTTTCTTCTTTTATATTTTCATTAATTTTATTATTTCTTTAGAATATTAAACTTATTGACTTTGTGAGATATTTAATTTACTGGAATACCATAGGTGATACCAGTGTTTTTAGTGAAGTGATTTTGAAGACAGTTGTAACTCTTGTAAAAATGGTAAAATAGTATGGAAACACTGCCTACTCCTAGTTGAACTTGTTGACAGGAGGTTAAGTGGCTAAATTGAAAAATATCAGTTTTCTTGTGAATATTGAAAACAGAACTATATACAATTAATAAACAAAAATGTAAAATAACTTATATCCACACTTTTGATACTATACACTTACTGAGCAGTTTACCATTTGGCTTTTTTATTATTAGTTTAAAAATGGTACATATTTCCAAAATATTAGTCCCAACTTTAACTGTGAAGTGTTTATAATTTTGGAACCATAAACAGAAAACAGAAATGGAACAATAAGGTCCTCAATAGTAAATAGTATAGTCGACGATATTGTTAGTAGGTGATGTCTTAATGCATTTTTTTATGGCAACAACAGCAATGATAAAAAACAGTGATAATGTCTACACACACACACACACACACACACACACACACACACACAAATTATATTGTACAAGTTGAGAACAACAGACTACGCACACATTAGGACAAATTAGAATCAGTATATGCATGGGCAGAAAATCTGTCAGCCACACTGTCTAAAACATTTCAACACTAAGGGGCAGAATCATTGTTAAACAGAGCTGACTTGTTTTTTAAGTTGAATTTACATTGTATGTCATAGTGAATAAACTACACTCAGTAAAAAGTATAATTCAAATTATTCTGTAGACATTATGTTTATCCAATAGTACTTGGAAATGCTAAAAGTAATTTATATTGTTTAATATACAATAGTATTCGTAAGACTGCGTAAACATATACTGTGTAAAGCATATTCATAGTTTGAATTATAACTTTTATATACAACCCAAAACTTTGTTGTATACTTAATGCTCTCATAAACAAAAAATTATTTTTAAGACAGGGAAAATCAAAGTGTTACACTGCCCATTAGACAAAACAACTAGATAATCTTATTGGAATACCATAGTTAATACCAATAATTATAGTGAAGTGATTTAAAGACAGTTGTAACTCTTATAAAATGGAAAAATGGTAAAATAGTACAGAAACACTGCCTAGTTCTAGTTCTACTTGTTAACAGCAGGTTCAGTGGCTAAACTGAAAAATATCAGTTTTCTTATGAATATGGAAAACAGAACTATATACAATTAATAATAATATAATGTAAAATAACTTATATTACACTTTTGATACTACACACTTATTGAGCAGTTTACCATTTGGCTTTATTATTATTAGTTTAAAAATAGTACATTTTTCCAAAATATTAGTCCCAACTGTAACATGGAAGTGATTATCTTTTTGAAACCATACACAGAAAACAGAAATGGAACAATAAGGTCTTCAATGGTATCATCAATTATATCATTAGTATTGTTAGTAGGTGATATGTCTTGATGCATTTTTTTATACCACAACAGCAAAAAAAGTGAAAATATCTAACTGATTTATCTACAACGGAATATAAGCAAGTTTCTTTCCAGTCATCAACATTCTGTTCCATATGAAATTATATACTGCACTCTGGGTATACAAGCTTTGAAGCTTGAAGATTTGAGTACATTGGTATAATGAGCCAGCTTCATTCCTCGTAAAGATCCAAGATGGACATTGCATTTGAATGTTTAAAATTGTGTGTGTGTGTTGAAAAATTCATGACCTGATTAAGAGACCAAAGTAAATATCACTTTGATTAACCAAAAAGTGTGATCGGTTAAGCTTCTGCCCTTTATAAATTATGCCTCCAAAAAAAAATATATGTATGTATATATATTGTACTGCTGTAAAAATGGACAACAGTACATAAAAATAGTTATTTCAGAAAAATAATAGGGATAAATTTAGTAATATTTTGGATAGATAGTAAAATTATAAACAAAAAACGAATTAATTATTAATGATAAACATAGTGGTAATCTAAGGTATTGGAATTGTATGATACAGCACAGAGTGAAGAAAAAATATGTTGTACTATTAATGACAACTATTATTATTATAAAATTAAATAAACATTAAAATAAAACCAAATGGTAATAATATTATAATATAATAGAGACAAATTAGAATGAGAAATGTAAAAATAATAATTAGTAACATTATATATGTGTTTAAGAGTAATATTATGAAAGCATGTGACAAATTTAGTGATGTATCACCAAGGCCAATGTAAATTGTTATAATTGGATTGTTTTTAAATGTAAGAAAATTTTAATTTTATATTTAATCTCATACACATCATCGAGAGAGATCCTGTAATATTTAAAATAAGTCTAATTTCAGAATTAATAGAATACACATCTCAGTGAGAGTTAAAGTAACATATTGAAAATTTATTAAGAACTGTAAAAGTAAATTAAAAGGAAAAGAATTAATCTTGTAAAGAATTTTGGTACAATAGTCCGAAGAAATCTAACCTATTCTGAATTTGTAACGAAGTTTGTAAAATATTATAATTAAAAGAAGTTTAATAAGGAATGCTATTAAAGGTTTAATGTAAATTATTCACAGTACCATCATCAAAAAGGAATCTACTACTGATCGACGTTGTAATCCCAAATTGGAATAAAAATAAACTCGCTTGAAACCTAGTCATCCAATTCACACACACGAAGTGAAATTATTAACATAATTAAGATACATAACACACGAAATTCTACGAAAACACAAATAATAATAAGAATTAATTAACACTTAAATACACAAAGAAGAGGGTAAAAAGAATATATTTTACTAGCAAACCGTGGAACGAATTGTATGAACAAGGTAATACTGTTCAGAGCAACATCTATGCTGGTGACAAATTGTAAGTGAACTACAAGAGTACGGGAATTGAAACCATTGCAGTTTGGAAGAGCGGGGATTCAAAGATTAACATTCACACGGTATATTATCTCAATAGTATTTCTTAAAATTTTGTTAACTATAGTTATTTGGCACTGACTAAAGAAAATAATTAATTACTTCCAATATTAAATAACCTAAATAGAAATATTAGTTGTCTACCCTGAGATAGTTTTCATGATCACATGTTTAATACAAACAACACTTTACATATTATAATATTATACAAATACTAAAATAATTATACAACGTGTACTTATCGCCCAACTAAAGGGACAATTACCGTACCAAACAGACAAAGAATAAACAGCACAATATATATATATTGCAACGATACGTTTAGCATAAGTATATGTATCAACCCCTGACTGAGGTATGATAGCATACGAAAGCACGTATGAGATATATAAGATATAAATAATAAAAATAATGTAATAAATATACGTTAGGTATAAGAAATAAACGTAGTATTTAATTTTAAATAAATCAAATATTGTAAGTAAGCCTGCATACGGAATCAAATAGCTTAGTTGGTTTTACACGCAGCAACGGAGGGGAGAAAATTGACACGCGCTGACCGGCAGAGGTGACGTCAGAGCGACCTGCCGCCGCTTGTGTATCAGTCTGCATGTGTGTGTAAGTGTACATGTGTAAACGACAGACAGGTTGAATTATGTAAACGAGGGTGGAAGATTTTACACAGTTTTTTAAGTACTGAGCGATAACCAGAAGTCACATGAATCAGCGACATATGTAAAAACATAGCTGACGCCTGGCGCTTCAGTTTGGCATTAAATGGTCATTAATCGTGGGAACCGTTCAGCCACCGTGTGAAATTTTTCCATAACTGCCATAATTTACACACCTTAACATTCATAATTTGCATAAACAAAGTTTAATATTATACCGAACGATTGGTGAAATAATATTTATAAAAAAGTGTGCGCTTCATAGAAAGACGCGTAGGTTGAAAGTAACAATTAAATCGACGCGCCGACCTGTTCAATGTTGTCAAAACAGTTTCCAATAGGAATGTCAATGACGGGAACAGTATAAAACCTCAGCGAGTGACACACTCTTTCTCAGATGAACTCACTTTGACACGTAAGATCCACGCATCTCGCAACCGTGAATTTTACAAAATCACGTAAGGTTTTAAACAGTATTCAATAACATGAAGTGCGATGGAACCGGCATTACGTTGGTGCAAGTATTAATGAACACGAGTGATTTTAAAAAGACTATACTAACGAATCTACGAGAGTTGTAAGTACGATGAAATTCGAGAAGTCTACATAGAACTTCTAGACATCTATGAGGGACAAGATAAGAAGAGGAGAGGAACTAGAACAAGAAGACGAGAGGACGCAGGGACAGCACATGCAGCTACATCCAGCCATACATCATCACGACCAGAGGTCCACGTCAGAACTCAGCATCCAGGAGACGGAGCGAGGAATTTCAATGACGCAGAGACAGAGAAGGTGATACCGAAGAGGATCAACAAACTCAAGAGTCCAGATGACGGTAACGACAAAGTTAAATGGTTGCAGAAAAATGCAGGTGAAGTCAGACATTTATTTAAATTATAAATGACCCTGAGGTCTATAGAAAAAAGCTCTAGTTTCCATATACAAGTTTACAAAAACATTAGTATATTTTTAAATTTGAATACTGAATAAATAAATGTTCAAACTATAATTGATAATAGAGAATATAACTGTAGTAATCTCATAAATAAATGGTCAAGGAAGAACCATATTTTTATTATATTTTTGTATTTGATTAAATAATTAAATTCAAATATGAGAGTTACATAATTAGAAGATTGTTAATTAATTGAGACATTAAATAATAGAATCAATTAAAGTAATAAATGTTCTCTATTAGTAGTTAATAAATATTTAATTAATTAAAAGTTTTTATTAAGTGGTATAGCCTATATTAAAAACCACACTTGCAAAGACAAGATGAATATTAAATTTTATACGTGTTAATCACGTTTTATAATAATTATATGTGTTATTATTATATGTCTGTGTAATATTTCAGGTCATATATGATTTATTTATGTGTATACTATGTCTTAGAAATATAAGAAATAAGATTTAAACACGTTATAATGAGGATCGAATATAATGGTTCAAATAATAATTAACCCACACAAAACAATTAATAATATGATAATTTAAAATTTTAAAGAATAAATCAAATGAATATGATTTTATTAAAACAGTCGTACTAATTTCACAACCAGTACTACATCCTCTGTACTCTTTACTTGTATTAAACTTATATAACGATATTCATGTGCTTATCCACACTCAATCAACGACCAAAGCCTGCGACCCAGCCGGGGAACATCAAGGTAAATACTGCTGAAGAAGAGTATACCTCCAAGACGTGGGTAAGTGCGCACAAATGAGTAAGAGCATATGTGTAAAAGTAAGTGTCTAAAAATAACGTTATATATTGTAGCGTGACAGAAAATCCACTACATTTTAAGTCATGTGAAATCATAAAGTTTAATTACACCGACAAATGTTATAATAATATTGAATGACATTTAAATAAATCAGAGGAATGAACCACAATAAGATAAAAATCCTCACTACATAATATATAAAAACCACTGTTAAAAGAATCCAAAGAAAGTATTGAAGCAACTCATCAACTCATAGTATAATACCAGTAAGGTACCCAGGAAGCTCAGAGCAGTAAACCAGTTATATAAGACTATATCAAAGAAAAAGAGACTCAATTAAAGTGTGGTGAAGACCAAAATACCCCAAAAAACAAGAAGAGGAAAGAATAAAGTTTGTGAACAGGAAGAAAACAATACCCTGAAACCTGTATAGAAGAATAAAGTCAGTTCAGTGAATAAATTAAATACTCCAAACTAAACCTCAGTCGTGATAACACCAAGTACCTTGGTCTACCCAAGAATGAGGAAGGAAGAACAGAAGAGTGAAGACTAGACGAGGGACAAGAATGAAGACTAGAAGAGGGACAAGAATGAATACCAGAAGGAAGATATGAAGAAGGACAAGAAGGAGGAGAGGAAGAAATAGTATGAAAGAAACACCGTAGTAAAACCTATTATTATATAAACTACTATCAATCCCAAACCCACAAAAACTATGCAAAAGAAAGTATAACATACCCAAAAGCTTATAAAATGTAATTATTGAGAAAATTAAAGTGCTGTATAGCGTTATAAGAAGTGCACCGGCTAAAGCTATTGTGTAATAAAGAAATAAACTAATCTTAACGGTCCATGATTACTAAAGGTCTGGTCTGAGATAATCAGACTCAAAATATCAGAACCAACAGTGAAAGTGAATTTGTGTAAGTGTTTTTTAAAAAAAGCAATAAACTTAAAGTTGGTGATACTATAACTTAGTAGTATGCTATATCACAACTTTAAAATATAAATAATAAACAGCATAATAAAATAATAAAATGGAAGGTTTCCAGTATTTTATTATTTTAATATAAATCTTTATTTACAAGACATTTGTAAAAAATGATAATAAATAGAGTATGGGAATTAATGTTTGCTGATGTGGGGGATCACAGTAGTAATGGTTTGAACCAGAAAGGACTGGTACTAATATAGTATGAATAAGTGTAACATGTTTAAATAGACTATTATTTCACAATCCTAAAATCAATGTGTTAAATAAATGTATTTGTAAGGTTTATTAGAAAATAAGATTTATGTTATGTGTTTTAAAAAGAATTATGTTTGATAAATAATAACCTACATACCAGTAATAATGTTCTAAAAGGTATGCTATGTTAGCTAAAAAATAGTTGAAAGATATATGTTCAAACCATATCTGCAATGTGTTCAATTGTGCAGATTGCTGAACCATGTTCATAATTATTTATTTTAAATATGTAATGTTAATTAACTACTACACAATACAATAAGTTATAAATCATATTATTTTGATACAATTGTAATTATGTAAAGTCAGAGGAGGAATTAAGTTTAAATTATTTGAGAAAGAAAGAAATATAAAATTCTAAAATCTAGGCCATTTGGTGAAATCAGAGAACCAATATAAAATAGTATAATTCACTTATAAATCCTGTAAACTACCCAGATTTATATAAGATAACACAATTAACCACTACTAGGAATGATCCTATGAATTAAAATGACAATAAGGAAATATACCTTAACATTTTGTAAATTGTCAAAATATATAAATTAATTAATTTTAAAGAGCAATGTCAAATTTACAAATTAACACAAAAAACCAGTTCAAAGGTGTAATTTATATGTATTTAAGGAAAGGGAGAGTAATGTGACTAATTAAAATTTATTATAATAGTATTAATAATATTTAAAATGGAAGGAATTTTGTATAAAGACGGAAATCCAATTTTGAGCCTATATTTCCAAAGTGTGAACAAAATTTGTTAATTTCCACAAAATGTCTACAGATATGGACTATAATACATCAATTTAAAGGGAATGAGATGATTAAACCAATAATAAGGTTAGTAATTCATAAAAGTAAGGAATAAAATAGAAAAATTCCATATATAATGTAATATTTTCTAATGTGTATGGAAGTCGAAAAATGTTAACAATACTTTTTCAAGGATTAACTGGGCAAGATTTATGACCAAGTTAATTAGTCTTTTGTTGAATATCAAGCTGAATAGGTGTGTGACAAAAACGTTCTTAAAATCAAGTCGAACATGATGCTAACGTTTAGCCATTGAAATCAGTGAACGAGAGTTAGACAAATTAAACACTTTTTGAAGCCAATACTATAAAACATTCACGACAATAGTGAAAACAAACCTCTAACTTCACTATACGAGTGACAGTAAACAGTAAAACATTATATTTCAACTGATTCACTTTACAAACCTAACCGTAACTTGAAAAAACTTAACCCCAGAAGGGAAAACAGACAAAATAACCAAATTAACACAAGTTTACACGGAACACTTCACCAGAATACACCAACTAACTTAACAGACATATTACACCAGTGCGGGAAGATTTTAGACATTCACAAAGGTAATTTTATCGTGATTTTGGGACATGCCGAGTTCACAGTAACTACGCAAGAAATAGTAGCGGCCATCTTTTAATTCTACAGAGACCGCCTTCACGATTTCGCAGTGACGTCATCGTCTGCGTATGGTTTGACAGCATTCATTTACATTACATAGTGGAATTATTTAAATACTATTGAATAGTATTTAAATACTATACTCCAGACTTGGTGCAAATCTTCAAGAAGTGCTCGACGGTCAATAAATACTTACCTGTGATTAAAATTTTACCAGAACCTTTTAAAAAACAGATTTATCTATTATACATACCTCTATAAACATAAACAAAATTATTTTATTATTTTTGAAAATTCTATTATTATTGAATTTTCCCTTTTATTTTTATTCTTTTGTAACGACCGGCATACAGCGGTCTGGTGACCAAGTGGGTAGCCCAAAAAGTGGGGCTTGATCAGATTACAGCCATATATAGGGTCTTCTTACAAAGTGACGAACCCAACACTGGGCATTAAGGAAGAAGGCAGTACCCAATAGGTCACGTCTAGTTACAAAGTGGCGTCCAACTTAGAGGGCTTAATAATCTAAGCTTGGCAGCGATTGATTGATAGACAGCAGAAAGATGCAGAGACGAGCTACATCGAAAAAGAGGGCGGCAGAGGCCGAGAAAGAGGTTGACATGGGGGATAAGGAGGCAACACCCGTTGAAGATCCGGAAGTGTTACTTATCCAGGTGGAACATAAACAACCTGAACCACCAGAGGAACAACCTGAAGTAACAACACAGACAAGGGAAGTCAGTGTCCCAGAAAGGGAGAAAGAGAAATCCAATACCGATGGAGATACGAAAATGGATAGAGTGATGGAAATGATCTTACAAGTGAGCAAAGATTTAAAGGAGGAAATCAAATCCAAAATAGAAGGAGTAACTAAGAAAATGGATTCCACTAGCAAGGACAATAAAGAAAATAGCAAGAAGATGGAGGAGAATTTAAACAAGAAGATGGACGAAAGTAGTAAGGAAAGGAAGGAAGATAACCATTCATTAAATGAAAAACTAGAGGATCTGAAGGAAGATAACCGATCCACAAAGGAAGAATTGGGCCGTAAGATAGAAAATACTAATAAGAGGATCGAAGAAACTAGTAGGAAGATGGAAAGGAAAATGGAAGAAAATAATAAGAATTTAGAAGAAAAGATGGAAGAAACCAGTAAGAAAATAGAAAGCGACAATCAGCAGCTGAGGGAAAAGTTTGAGGAAAATAATCAGAAAATGGAGGAGAAAATGGACGAGAATAATCAAAGGTTAAGAGAAGAACTAAGGGAAGTTAACCAAGAGAACATGAATAAGTTAGACGAGAGGATTGAGTTAGCCAAAGAGGAGATAAATAAAAAGATAACTGAGACGAAGAAGTCCATTGTAAAGAAATTAGAACAGGAAGTTGTGGTTGTTAACCAGCAGATCCGAGAAGTAGACAAAAGATGTCGGCTAACAGAAAACGAAGTGCTGGAAGTCCGTGAAGTAATAACAAAGGAAATTACTCAGGTCCAAGAACAGCAGAAAACAAAATAGAGGAGACCAAGAAATTTGCTCTGGAGGAAGTAAATAAAGTAAGAACCCAAGTAACAGAAAGATGCGACGGCGTGGAAGCCGCCATGGTAAACATAACCGGACAGATGCGTCAGAGCCAGGAGGAGATAGAGTCAATCAGAAACAGACCATCGGGATATCACAGTTTCCCCATGTCAGAGAACCGAGAATGGCTGAATTTCCGACAATACAAACGGAAGCCAATGGAGTTCTTGGCACGAATAGAGGAGTACATCGAGAAACACCGAGGGAACCGATGGGTCCAGAATAGAGAGATCCTTGACAAGTCGTTTCGGGAGGTGAATGACCATTGGTGGATGGCAAACCGGAGCGACATCAATAACTATGAACAGTTCAAGAGCATGTTCAAAGCCAAGTACTGGTCAGAGACCACGCAGAATCTCATCAGAGATAATATCTGCCACGGCCGCTACCAACCACAAGTCGGCAGCTCAATGACAGCGTATTTCCTCGGCAAGGTGTGTATGGCCAAGCACTTAGAACCAGCCATACCGGAGGAATGCTTAATAAACAAGCTGTCTTACCATTATGATGAGGAGGTGATTCGCGCTAGGAGGGGCAGCCAGATAAAAACCATCCAGGCAATGACCGAACTCCTGGAGAATTATGAAAACGAAGATTACTACAGGCAGAGTCGCAGAAGAAGTGATGGGCCCGAACCAAGGACGTACCTGAACAATAATCAGGGTGCGAACCACATAAATACTGGGTACCAAGGAGGTCGGGCATACCCGCGAAATAGCAATTATAATAATGGAAATAATGTTAATAATACCAATTACAATGACAATAATAATACGGGTCCAAACCAGCAAAACCCGAATCGACCCTCTAATGGTTATCAGGGTAACCGCAATCCCAACCCTGGTAACGTAAATAGTCAGAGAAGCCCCAATTATGGTAATAGTCCTTACCATAATAATGCTAATCGTGTGGGTCCCAATAATAGTAATTTTAGTAATAATAGGTTTCCTCGCCCAAGAGTGAACTTCATACGGGCCACAGATGGAAGACAGCGAGGTTTCAACCACCATAGAGGGAACAGTTACCGAAGATACGAAGAAAGGCGGAGGAGCCTAGAACGGGACCAACCGAGGTACTATCCGGCGCGTAGGAGTAATAGTTTGGACAACACTGAACAGAGGTCGCACCATGAACGACCAGAAGACCATAGAACAGATCGACAAATAACCACCCTGAGCATCCCGAATGAGGCATCCAATAATATGGCTCAAAGAAACAATGATGCCGAGCCTTTAAACGGGCACAGGCAGTAAGAAATAACCAGAACCCATTACTGTTTCTGACTACTGGGAATGATAATGAGAATGAGTGCAATATCGTAAATAATCACAATCGTATTACAATCATCGGGTGCAACTACCTGAAAGACATCAGACAGGAGTTATTGGAAGAGGATAACAGGAGTCCCACCAATAACTTCAATAATGAAATTATACATGTTGACGCCAAGGTAGAAGGCATCCCAGCCAAGTTAATGATCGATACTGGGTCAAACGTATCAATAATAAGTACGACGGAACTGGAGAGGATACAGCAAGAGTGCGGGAGAACTTTACCAACATTGCCGTTGAATAATATTGTTTTGTTGGGAGCAACCGGCCGACAGAACAAAACTATACGTAGACAAGTCTCCGCCAGTGTGATGAGCTGTGGTATAGCGATTGACATGGAATTCTTGGTGGCGAGCGGTCTGCCATTTAATATACTGGTCGGGTGTGATGTGCTTAGGAGAAATTCCGCCATCATTAATCTAAGAACTGAAACATTATCACTGTTTTCTAGCGGACATACTTGGACGGCGAACTTGGTGGGTAGTGACCAAGTCGTTCCCGATAGTATCCATCAGCAAATCCGAAAAATTAATTACATACAACCAACATCCATAATTGAACAGAGAATAGACGACACCTCCAATGAAGATTTATGGTCGCAAAAAATCCGGGAGATCAGGGATTTCCGGAGCGGTGTAACTGGCGAAGGTTTAACAACAAACCAAGCGAAAAATTAATAGACATCTACAATAAATATAAATCAGTCTTTTCTGATGAGCCCGGTAAAGTGAAGAATTTCCAGTGTACTCTACAATTCCGAGACACTGTAGACTTTAACCGGAAGTCTTACCCCATTGCGCAATCACGAAAGCAGGCAGTAAGAGCTGAAATAGAGCAAATGATTAACCGTGACATTATAGAGAGTAGCCATTCCCCTTACACAAGTCCTATCGTGGCTATTCCTAAGAAAAACGGACAAGTCCGTTTATGTTTAGATGCGCGCGAAATAAATAAGATGATCATAAATGACAGGACTTCGCCCGGTGAGATTGAGGAGATCTTAAAACGATTCCACGGTACCAAATACTTCACTACCTGGGATACGGTGTGCGGATACTGGCAGGTGGAATTACATCCACAGAGTCGCCAGTATCTGGCCTTTATATTCGAAGGGCGGAACTACCAGTTTAAGAGGTTGCCCTTCGGACTGGTAAACTCAGTCGCAGTCTTTGTGCACTGCATGGATCAGATACTTGGCCAAGAAGCACTAAAATTCACCACCGTATATGTCGACGACTTGCTAGTGTCCTCAGAAACTTGGGAGGAACACTGCTACCGTGTGGAACATGTCTTACAGAAGCTAGCAGCAAACAATATTACTCTGAAGTTAGCAAAGTCTCATTTTATTGCTAAAGAGATACAATTCTTGGGCTTCATATTAAATGATAAGGGAGTCTCACCGTCGGCTGAAAAAGTCGAAGCAATTCAGAACTTTCCTACACCAAAGAATCGAAGGCAGTTACAGTCGTTCCTGGGACTCTGTAACTACTACCGCAAGTTCCAGGAAAAGTACTCCGAACTGACTGCCAGATTTCAGCCGCAACTGTCATCTAAAAATAAATGGATCTGGGGTAATGAACAACAAAACATATTGACTCTCATAAAACAAAAATTCCTTAAACACGTTATACTCCGTCATCCAGATTTTAACAAGCCTTTCTTCCTTAATTGCGATGCCAGTGACATCAGCCTCGGCACTACTTTATATCAAGAGGATGAGGAGGGCGAGCATCTTGTAATCTGTTTTGCCAGCAGAGCTCTGAACCAGAGTGAGAAAAACTATCATGTGACAGAGAAGGAGTTATTGAGTGTCGTGTTCGCGTGCGGAAAGTTCCGTACATATATTCTTGGTTATCCCGTTACCGTCCGGACAGACCATAAATCTATATCGTTCCTTAAGAGATGTAAGCTGAGCCATGGAAGATTAACGCGGTGGATACTATTGCTGCAAGAATACGACCTTAAGTGGGAGTATATCCCCGGAAGGAAGAATGTCGTCGCGGACGTATTGTCTAGAGTTGACATTGACAAGCAGACGTTCGAGGGGGAGAAGGAGAGTATTCTGAAGGTGTACCATATTCTCAGCAGCAGCGCCGGTCTACAATCAGTTCTAGAACAACTAAGCACACACCAACAAGCTGACCCGAAATTAATTAATATTATCTCAAGATTGGAAGCAGGAGATGAGACCATATCCCGATATTATACTATACATAAGGGAATCCTGTTTTCCAAACCATCATTATTTAAGGAGGAATGGAAGGTAATAATTCCAACCCATATCGAGAAAGAGGTAGTGATCAATTATCATGTTCGATATGGGCATATGGGCGCTTTAAAGGTGGTAAAGGCCCTGGAAGAAAGCTGCTATATAAAAGACATCAATCGGAAGGTACGGAGGTATATTAGAAACTGTCGCATCTGCCAACTCGTAAAAACTAATAACGAGAAAAGAGAAGGGCAGATGATTCCAATAACATCACAGTTTAAACTTGAGAAAGTATTCCTGGATATCTGCGGGCCATTTCCCCGCAGTGGAGGCCGCCACCGATACAGATATATCGTCATCATTATGGACCATTACACCAAGTTCGTTAAGCTATACCCAGCAAATCGGGCGACTACGAAGAAAGTTCTTAATATCCTGATCGACCAGTACTTCCCAAACGTCGGAAAACCGGTATCGATCATAACCGACCACGGAACGCAATTCAAGGGGAGGAGATGGCGGGATACACTGCTGTCCATGGGGGTTCACACATACAAGACATCAGTATACCACCCAAGCAGTAACCCGGCCGAAAGAGTCTTGCGAGAGGTGGGGCGCCTATTGAGAACATATTGCCATGATCAGCAGAGAAGGTGGCAAGAATACTTGGAAGCCACTGAAGAATTCCTCAACCTGGCCTACCATCCTGCCATAGGAATAACCCCATACTCCGCAATGTACGAGAGACAACCCCCTAGAGAGATTGAAGATATCTTAGAGTTCCCCAGAGAACATAAATATAAATTTGATAAAATTCAATTTTGTAATAAGGTGGCCGAAGATCAGGCGAAACGGCGGAATAAATACACTAAATACATGGGTAAGGTTATTCATTATACCGTTGGAGAGAAGGTGTTGTTGAAGAATAGGGAATTACCCAGTTCCCTAGAGGGGATAACAAAAAAGTTATTGCTCCTGTACACTGGTCCCTATATCGTCTCAAAAATCAATAACAACAACACCTACGAAATCAAAGAAATAAGTTCAAGTAAAGTCAAGGGTGTCTATAACCAGGCATCCATGAAGAAATTTTATGATTAAAAACTTCCAAAATTCTAAAATACATGTAAGCCCACCTTACATAAAGTTTATTTAAAGGAAAACCATTGAGAAGATATAAGATAGAATTTAAATAAAACCAACAAAATTCTAAACATACGTAAGATCACCTTACATACCAATTATTTAAGAAAAACTTTATGGCAAGGATAGAAGAAGAAGAATTAGAATTTAAATCAACAAAATTCTAAACATACGTAAGTTCACCTTACATACCAGGAAAATGTGAAAAAACTTTATGGCAAGAATAGAAGAAGAATTAGAATTTAAAAGCCCCAAAATAATAAAATACATGTAAGCTCACCTTACATACCAGATGTTTGTGAAAAACTATGTGGCAATAATACCAGAAGAATTTTGAAATAAACAGCCAAATTATAAAAAGAAATATAAGCACATATTATCTACAATTATTAGAAATTTTTATGGCTAGAAGAATATATAAGATAGAATTTAAAAACCACTAAATTCTAATCACAATGTAAGCCAATTGCATACAATTTATTTGAGAAAACTTTATAGAATAACATAAGAAGAGTGAATTTTGAATTATGAATAAATCAAGTTTCCCAAACCAAGTATAAGTACAACTTACCAACCAATTATGAATAAACCACTATGATGAGATAAACTGAAGGGATTTCATACCATATTTATGGTAAGCATAGAAGATAATTACCATGGTAACAAAGAATCATAATGGGATGAAGAAAGGAAACAGATTTAGAATTAAAACAAATAATTCTGAACAATATGATAAGGTCTAAGTTCAATTTGAAGAGTAAAAACCTTTCCGTAAAATGGTGATGAAGGAAATAAAAAGGAAAAAAATTTCTTTAATACGATTGGAGTGATTGAATAGAATAATAAAGTACAAAAACTTCTTTGGAATTATGAGAGAATGACACTTTGAAGTGGTATGAGGAGAAATTATGACCTCATTATGAAATTAATAAAAAACCATCATTCACAAGTATAATAACAATGACCGGAATAATGTGAAAATAATGTCAAAAATTTATGTAATTAAATGAATTAATATAAAATGATTTATGAATTAAATGACAATTATGATGATGACAGTTATACAAATTCTAGAAAATAGAACAAGTGGAAATTTTAAGAACGATGAAACAGTCTAAAAATGTCATAAAGATATGCTACTATAAATAATGCAGATTATAATGAAAAAACCAGAAGGTAATAAAGAATTTATAACCAAAAGATTTATATGATAAGAAAAGTTGAAAAAATGTAATAATAGAAGAGCTTCCTACCATAATATCCAATGAAAGAAACATCCAGATAATAAGTCAGATGAACAACTGAGATAGAAATATTAAAATCTCTGAGAAGTATAATGAGTAATAAGTGAAGTATCCCAAAGATATTTTTTAAATAGTAACAAATGTGTACTATTCTGAATAATTTTTTTAATCTGTCTGATGATAATTCCAGCAGGATTAATATGTTTTTTGAGCAGAGATGATTTGCCTCTGTACTCAAATATGTGTGAAGTATTGGACAGCAGAGGAAAGTAGCGTACAGTGCCTCTCTGAACTGAACCAGCTCACAAAGTAGGGAACGATAGGGAGAAAATATCCCAAGGAGAAAATACTAAGAAGAAATATAAAAATGAAATAATAAATATGAAACTCAGAAGACTATTACTATCAAGGAAGATCAAGTGAGAGTGATATAAACTCAGATATAAATAAGAGAATTTAAACTGGAAGGAAGTACAAAATAATAACAAACTTTGAATAATTATCATAAGCAATTGTTTCAGACAAAGCAAGTATAGTCTGAAAAAATTACTTCTGGAGAAGGGCATTCTGTAGCGTGACAGAAAATCCACTACATTTTAAGTCATGTGAAATCATAAAGTTTAATTACACCGACAAATGTTATAATAATATTGAATGACATTTAAATAAATCAGAGGAATGAACCACAAGATAAAAATCCTCACTACATAATATATAAAAACCACTGTTAAAAGAAACCAAAGAAAGTATTGAAGCAACTCATCAACTCATAGTATAATACCAGTAAGGTACCCAGGAAGCTCAGAGCAGTAAACCAGTTATATAAGACTATATCAAAGAAAAAGAGACTCAATTAAAGGGTGGTGAAGACCAAAATACCCCAAAAAACAAGAAGAGGAAAGAATAAAGTTTGTGAACAGGAAGAAAACAATACCCTGAAACCTGTATAGAAGAATAAAGTCAGTTCAGTGAATAAATTAAATACTCCAAACTAAACCTCAGTCGTGATAACACCAAGTACCTTGGTCTACCCAAGAATGAGGAAGGAAGAACAGAAGAGTGAAGACTAGACGAGGGACAAGAATGAAGACTAGAAGAGGGACAAGAATGAATACCAGAAGGAAGATATGAAGAAGGACAAGAAGGAGGAGAGGAAGAAATAGTATGAAAGAAACACCGTAGTAAAACCTATTATTATATAAACTACTAATAATCCCAAACCCACAAAAACTATGCAAAAGAAAGTATAACATACCCAAAAGCTTATAAAATGTAATTATTGAGAAAATTAAAGTGCTGTATAGCGTTATAAGAAGTGCACCGGCTAAAGCTATTGTGTAATAAAGAAATAAACTAATCTTAACGGTCCATGATTACTAAAGGTCTGGTCTGAGATAATCAGACTCAAAATATCAGAACCAACAGTGAAAGTGAATTTGTGTAAGTGTTTTTTAAAAAAAGCAATAAACTTAAAGTTGGTGATACTATAACTTAGTAGTATGCTATATCACAACTTTAAAATATAAATAATAAACAGCATAATAAAATAATAAAATGGAAGGTTTCCAGTATTTTATTATTTTAATATAAATCTTTATTTACAAGACATTTGTAAAAAATGATAATAAATAGAGTATGGGAATTAATGTTTGCTGATGTGGGGGATCACAGTAGTAATGGTTTGAACCAGAAAGGACTGGTACTAATATAGTATGAATAAGTGTAACATGTTTAAATAGACTATTATTTCACAATCCTAAAATCAATGTGTTAAATAAATGTATTTGTAAGGTTTATTAGAAAATAAGATTTATGTTATGTGTTTTAAAAAGAATTATGTTTGATAAATAATAACCTACATACCAGTAATAATGTTCTAAAAGGTATGCTATGTTAGCTAAAAAATAGTTGAAAGATATATGTTCAAACCATATCTGCAATGTGTTCAATTGTGCAGATTGCTGAACCATGTTCATAATTATTTATTTTAAATATGTAATGTTAATTAACTACTACACAATACAATAAGTTATAAATCATATTATTTTGATACAATTGTAATTATGTAAAGTCAGAGGAGGAATTAAGTTTAAATTATTTGAGAAAGAAAGAAATATAAAATTCTAAAATCTAGGCCATTTGGTGAAATCAGAGAACCAATATAAAATAGTATAATTCACTTATAAATCCTGTAAACTACCCAGATTTATATAAGATAACACAATTAACCACTACTAGGAATGATCCTATGAATTAAAATGACAATAAGGAAATATACCTTAACATTTTGTAAATTGTCAAAATATATAAATTAATTAATTTTAAAGAGCAATGTCAAATTTACAAATTAACACAAAAAACCAGTTCAAAGGTGTAATTTATATGTATTTAAGGAAAGGGAGAGTAATGTGACTAATTAAAATTTATTATAATAGTATTAATAATATTTAAAATGGAAGGAATTTTGTATAAAGACGGAAATCCAATTTTGAGCCTATATTTCCAAAGTGTGAACAAAATTTGTTAATTTCCACAAAATGTCTACAGATATGGACTATAATACATCAATTTAAAGGGAATGAGATGATTAAACCAATAATAAGGTTAGTAATTCATAAAAGTAAGGAATAAAATAGAAAAATTCCATATATAATGTAATATTTTCTAATGTGTATGGAAGTCGAAAAATGTTAACAATACTTTTTCAAGGATTAACTGGGCAAGATTTATGACCAAGTTAATTAGTCTTTTGTTGAATATCAAGCTGAATAGGTGTGTGACAAAAACGTTCTTAAAATCAAGTCGAACATGATGCTAACGTTTAGCCATTGAAATCAGTGAACGAGAGTTAGACAAATTAAACACTTTTTGAAGCCAATACTATAAAACATTCACGACAATAGTGAAAACAAACCTCTAACTTCACTATACGAGTGACAGTAAACAGTAAAACATTATATTTCAACTGATTCACTTTACAAACCTAACCGTAACTTGAAAAAACTTAACCCCAGAAGGGAAAACAGACAAAATAACCAAATTAACACAAGTTTACACGGAACACTTCACCAGAATACACCAACTAACTTAACAGACATATTACACCAGTGCGGGAAGATTTTAGACATTCACAAAGGTAATTTTATCGTGATTTTGGGACATGCCGAGTTCACAGTAACTACGCAAGAAATAGTAGCGGCCATCTTTTAATTCTACAGAGACCGCCTTCACGATTTCGCAGTGACGTCATCGTCTGCGTATGGTTTGACAGCATTCATTTACATTACATAGTGGAATTATTTAAATACTATTGAATAGTAATTATTGTATTAATATCTTTAATTGTTAACGTTATACTTTCTCGTCACCCTTCTCTGACTATTAATCCTAATCGCTCAAAGAACCTGTCTTTTAATATAATATAACATAAAATTTTGTTCTGTATGACACAATCGATAATTCCTGAGATAGAGTCGATAATTGCTCTCCATCGATAAAATATCGATTATTTATTTAAAATTGTCAATAAATCTTTATATTTCCATTATTTTGTATCTGTACTTATTTCACAGGGTAATTTAAGGGTATTTATAAGGCTGAAGGCATTAAGTGAGAAGAATATATTCTATTTTGAACAAGATATTGGACCAGTCAGGAAAGTCAACAATCGATTATTACCTGGAGTTAATCTATTTAACTCCAGACTTGGTGCAAATCTTCAAGAAGTGCTCGACGGTCAATAAATACTTACCTGTGATTAAAATTTTACCAGAACCTTTTAAAAAACAGATTTATCTATTATACATACCTCTATAAACATAAACAAAATTATTTTATTATTTTTGAAAATTCTATTATTATTGAATTTTCCCTTTTATTTTTATTCTTTTGTAACGACCGGCATACAGCGGTCTGGTGACCAAGTGGGTAGCCCAAAAAGTGGGGCTTGATCAGATTACAGCCATATATAGGGTCTTCTTACAAAGTGACGAACCCAACACTGGGCATTAAGGAAGAAGGCAGTACCCAATAGGTCACGTCTAGTTACAAAGTGGCGTCCAACTTAGAGGGCTTAATAATCTAAGCTTGGCAGCGATTGATTGATAGACAGCAGAAAGATGCAGAGACGAGCTACATCGAAAAAGAGGGCGGCAGAGGCCGAGAAAGAGGTTGACATGGGGGATAAGGAGGCAACACCCGTTGAAGATCCGGAAGTGTTACTATCCAGGTGGAACATAAACAACCTGAACCACCAGAGGAACAACCTGAAGTAACAACACAGACAAGGGAAGTCAGTGTCCCAGAAAGGGAGAAAGAGAAATCCAATACCGATGGAGATACGAAAATGGATAGAGTGATGGAAATGATCTTACAAGTGAGCAAAGATTTAAAGGAGGAAATCAAATCCAAAATAGAAGGAGTAACTAAGAAAATGGATTCCACTAGCAAGGACAATAAAGAAAATAGCAAGAAGATGGAGGAGAATTTAAACAAGAAGATGGACGAAAGTAGTAAGGAAAGGAAGGAAGATAACCATTCATTAAATGAAAAACTAGAGGATCTGAAGGAAGATAACCGATCCACAAAGGAAGAATTGGGCCGTAAGATAGAAAATACTAATAAGAGGATCGAAGAAACTAGTAGGAAGATGGAAAGGAAAATGGAAGAAAATAATAAGAATTTAGAAGAAAAGATGGAAGAAACCAGTAAGAAAATAGAAAGCGACAATCAGCAGCTGAGGGAAAAGTTTGAGGAAAATAATCAGAAAATGGAGGAGAAAATGGACGAGAATAATCAAAGGTTAAGAGAAGAACTAAGGGAAGTTAACCAAGAGAACATGAATAAGTTAGACGAGAGGATTGAGTTAGCCAAAGAGGAGATAAATAAAAAGATAACTGAGACGAAGAAGTCCATTGTAAAGAAATTAGAACAGGAAGTTGTGGTTGTTAACCAGCAGATCCGAGAAGTAGACAAAAGATGTCGGCTAACAGAAAACGAAGTGCTGGAAGTCCGTGAAGTAATAACAAAGGAAATTACTCAGGTCCAAGAACAGCAGAAAACAAAAATAGAGGAGACCAAGAAATTTGCTCTGGAGGAAGTAAATAAAGTAAGAACCCAAGTAACAGAAAGATGCGACGGCGTGGAAGCCGCCATGGTAAACATAACCGGACAGATGCGTCAGAGCCAGGAGGAGATAGAGTCAATCAGAAACAGACCATCGGGATATCACAGTTTCCCCATGTCAGAGAACCGAGAATGGCTGAATTTCCGACAATACAAACGGAAGCCAATGGAGTTCTTGGCACGAATAGAGGAGTACATCGAGAAACACCGAGGGAACCGATGGGTCCAGAATAGAGAGATCCTTGACGAGTCGTTTCGGGAGGTGAATGACCATTGGTGGATGGCAAACCGGAGCGACATCAATAACTATGAACAGTTCAAGAGCATGTTCAAAGCCAAGTACTGGTCAGAGACCACGCAGAATCTCATCAGAGATAATATCTGCCACGGCCGCTACCAACCACAAGTCGGCAGCTCAATGACAGCGTATTTCCTCGGCAAGGTGTGTATGGCCAAGCACTTAGAACCAGCCATACCGGAGGAATGCTTAATAAACAAGCTGTCTTACCATTATGATGAGGAGGTGATTCGCGCTAGGAGGGGCAGCCAGATAAAAACCATCCAGGCAATGACCGAACTCCTGGAGAATTATGAAAACGAAGATTACTACAGGCAGAGTCGCAGAAGAAGTGATGGGCCCGAACCAAGGACGTACCTGAACAATAATCAGGGTGCGAACCACATAAATACTGGGTACCAAGGAGGTCGGGCATACCCGCGAAATAGCAATTATAATAATGGAAATAATGTTAATAATACCAATTACAATGACAATAATAATACGGGTCCAAACCAGCAAAACCCGAATCGACCCTCTAATGGTTATCAGGGTAACCGCAATCCCAACCCTGGTAACGTAAATAGTCAGAGAAGCCCCAATTATGGTAATAGTCCTTACCATAATAATGCTAATCGTGTGGGTCCCAATAATAGTAATTTTAGTAATAATAGGTTTCCTCGCCCAAGAGTGAACTTCATACGGGCCACAGATGGAAGACAGCGAGGTTTCAACCACCATAGAGGGAACAGTTACCGAAGATACGAAGAAAGGCGGAGGAGCCTAGAACGGGACCAACCGAGGTACTATCCGGCGCGTAGGAGTAATAGTTTGGACAACACTGAACAGAGGTCGCACCATGAACGACCAGAAGACCATAGAACAGATCGACAAATAACCACCCTGAGCATCCCGAATGAGGCATCCAATAATATGGCTCAAAGAAACAATGATGCCGAGCCTTTAAACGGGCACAGGCAGTAAGAAATAACCAGAACCCATTACTGTTTCTGACTACTGGGTATGATAATGAGAATGAGTGCAATATCGTAAATAATCACAATCATATTACAATCATCGGGTGCAACTACCTGAAAGACATCAGACAGGAGTTATTGGAAGAGGATAACAGGAGTCCCACCAATAACTTCAATAATGAAATTATACATGTTGACGCCAAGGTAGAAGGCATCCCAGCCAAGTTAATGATCGATACTGGGTCAAACGTATCAATAATAAGTACGACGGAACTGGAGAGGATACAGCAAGAGTGCGGGAGAACTTTACCAACATTGCCGTTGAATAATATTGTTTTGTTGGGAGCAACCGGCCGACAGAACAAAACTATACGTAGACAAGTCTCCGCCAGTGTGATGAGCTGTGGTATAGCGATTGACATGGAATTCTTGGTGGCGAGCGGTCTGCCATTTAATATACTGGTCGGGTGTGATGTGCTTAGGAGAAATTCCGCCATCATTAATCTAAGAACTGAAACATTATCACTGTTTTCTAGCGGACATACTTGGACGGCGAACTTGGTGGGTAGTGACCAAGTCGTTCCCGATAGTATCCATCAGCAAATCCGAAAAATTAATTACATACAACCAACATCCATAATTGAACAGAGAATAGACGACACCTCCAATGAAGATTTATGGTCGCAAAAAATCCAGGAGATCAGGGATTTCCGGAGCGGTATAACTGGCGAAGGTTTAACAACAAACCAAGCGAAAAATTAATAGACATCTACAATAAATATAAATCAGTCTTTTCTGATGAGCCCGGTAAAGTGAAGAATTTCCAGTGTACTCTACAATTCCGAGACACTGTAGACTTTAACCGGAAGTCTTACCCCATTGCGCAATCACGAAAGCAGGCAGTAAGAGCTGAAATAGAGCAAATGATTAACCGTGACATTATAGAGAGTAGCCATTCCCCTTACACAAGTCCTATCGTGGCTATTCCTAAGAAAAACGGACAAGTCCGTTTATGTTTAGATGCGCGCGAAATAAATAAGATGATCATAAATGACAGGACTTCGCCCGGTGAGATTGAGGAGATCTTAAAACGATTCCACGGTACCAAATACTTCACTACCTGGGATACGGTGTGCGGATACTGGCAGGTGGAATTACATCCACAGAGTCGCCAGTATCTGGCCTTTATATTCGAAGGGCGGAACTACCAGTTTAAGAGGTTGCCCTTCGGACTGGTAAACTCAGTCGCAGTCTTTGTGCACTGCATGGATCAGATACTTGGCCAAGAAGCACTAAAATTCACCACCGTATATGTCGACGACTTGCTAGTGTCCTCAGAAACTTGGGAGGAACACTGCTACCGTGTGGAACATGTCTTACAGAAGCTAGCAGCAAACAATATTACTCTGAAGTTAGCAAAGTCTCATTTTATTGCTAAAGAGATACAATTCTTGGGCTTCATATTAAATGATAAGGGAGTCTCACCGTCGGCTGAAAAAGTCGAAGCAATTCAGAACTTTCCTACACCAAAGAATCGAAGGCAGTTACAGTCGTTCCTGGGACTCTGTAACTACTACCGCAAGTTCCAGGAAAAGTACTCCGAACTGACTGCCAGATTTCAGCCGCAACTGTCATCTAAAAATAAATGGATCTGGGGTAATGAACAACAAAACATATTGACTCTCATAAAACAAAAATTCCTTAAACACGTTATACTCCGTCATCCAGATTTTAACAAGCCTTTCTTCCTTAATTGCGATGCCAGTGACATCAGCCTCGGCACTACTTTATATCAAGAGGATGAGGAGGGCGAGCATCTTGTAATCTGTTTTGCCAGCAGAGCTCTGAACCAGAGTGAGAAAAACTATCATGTGACAGAGAAGGAGTTATTGAGTGTCGTGTTCGCGTGCGGAAAGTTCCGTACATATATTCTTGGTTATCCCGTTACCGTCCGGACAGACCATAAATCTATATCGTTCCTTAAGAGATGTAAGCTGAGCCATGGAAGATTAACGCGGTGGATACTATTGCTGCAAGAATACGACCTTAAGTGGGAGTATATCCCCGGAAGGAAGAATGTCGTCGCGGACGTATTGTCTAGAGTTGACATTGACAAGCAGACGTTCGAGGGGGAGAAGGAGAGTATTCTGAAGGTGTACCATATTCTCAGCAGCAGCGCCGGTCTACAATCAGTTCTAGAACAACTAAGCACACACCAACAAGCTGACCCGAAATTAATTAATATTATCTCAAGATTGGAAGCAGGAGATGAGACCATATCCCGATATTATACTATACATAAGGGAATCCTGTTTTCCAAACCATCATTATTTAAGGAGGAATGGAAGGTAATAATTCCAACCCATATCGAGAAAGAGGTAGTGATCAATTATCATGTTCGATATGGGCATATGGGTGCTTTAAAGGTGGTAAAGGCCCTGGAAGAAAGCTGCTATATAAAAGACATCAATCGGAAGGTACGGAGGTATATTAGAAACTGTCGCATCTGCCAACTCGTAAAAACTAATAACGAGAAAAGAGAAGGGCAGATGATTCCAATAACATCACAGTTTAAACTTGAGAAAGTATTCCTGGATATCTGCGGGCCATTTCCCCGCAGTGGAGGCCGCCACCGATACAGATATATCGTCATCATTATGGACCATTACACCAAGTTCGTTAAGCTATACCCAGCAAATCGGGCGACTACGAAGAAAGTTCTTAATATCCTGATCGACCAGTACTTCCCAAACGTCGGAAAACCGGTATCGATCATAACCGACCACGGAACGCAATTCAAGGGGAGGAGATGGCGGGATACACTGCTGTCCATGGGGGTTCACACATACAAGACATCAGTATACCACCCAAGCAGTAACCCGGCCGAAAGAGTCTTGCGAGAGGTGGGGCGCCTATTGAGAACATATTGCCATGATCAGCAGAGAAGGTGGCAAGAATACTTGGAAGCCACTGAAGAATTCCTCAACCTGGCCTACCATCCTGCCATAGGAATAACCCCATACTCCGCAATGTACGAGAGACAACCCCCTAGAGAGATTGAAGATATCTTAGAGTTCCCCAGAGAACATAAATATAAATTTGATAAAATTCAATTTTGTAATAAGGTGGCCGAAGATCAGGCGAAACGGCGGAATAAATACACTAAATACATGGGTAAGGTTATTCATTATACCGTTGGAGAGAAGGTGTTGTTGAAGAATAGGGAATTACCCAGTTCCCTAGAGGGGATAACAAAAAAGTTATTGCTCCTGTACACTGGTCCCTATATCGTCTCAAAAATCAATAACAACAACACCTACGAAATCAAAGAAATAAGTTCAAGTAAAGTCAAGGGTGTCTATAACCAGGCATCCATGAAGAAATTTTATGATTAAAAACTTCCAAAATTCTAAAATACATGTAAGCCCACCTTACATAAAGTTTATTTAAAGGAAAACCATTGAGAAGATATAAGATAGAATTTAAATAAAACCAACAAAATTCTAAACATACGTAAGATCACCTTACATACCAATTATTTAAGAAAAACTTTATGGCAAGGATAGAAGAAGAAGAATTAGAATTTAAATCAACAAAATTCTAAACATACGTAAGTTCACCTTACATACCAGGAAAATGTGAAAAAACTTTATGGCAAGAATAGAAGAAGAATTAGAATTTAAAAGCCCCAAAATAATAAAATACATGTAAGCTCACCTTACATACCAGATGTTTGTGAAAAACTATGTGGCAATAATACCAGAAGAATTTTGAAATAAACAGCCAAATTATAAAAAGAAATATAAGCACATATTATCTACAATTATTAGAAATTTTTATGGCTAGAAGAATATATAAGATAGAATTTAAAAACCACTAAATTCTAATCACAATGTAAGCCAATTGCATACAATTTATTTGAGAAAACTTTATAGAATAACATAAGAAGAGTGAATTTTGAATTATGAATAAATCAAGTTTCCCAAACCAAGTATAAGTACAACTTACCAACCAATTATGAATAAACCACTATGATGAGATAAACTGAAGGGATTTCATACCATATTTATGGTAAGCATAGAAGATAATTACCATGGTAACAAAGAATCATAATGGGATGAAGAAAGGAAACAGATTTAGAATTAAAACAAATAATTCTGAACAATATGATAAGGTCTAAGTTCAATTTGAAGAGTAAAAACCTTTCCGTAAAATGGTGATGAAGGAAATAAAAAGGAAAAAAATTTCTTTAATACGATTGGAGTGATTGAATAGAATAATAAAGTACAAAAACTTCTTTGGAATTATGAGAGAATGACACTTTGAAGTGGTATGAGGAGAAATTATGACCTCATTATGAAATTAATAAAAAACCATCATTCACAAGTATAATAACAATGACCGGAATAATGTGAAAATAATGTCAAAAATTTATGTAATTAAATGAATTAATATAAAATGATTTATGAATTAAATGACAATTATGATGATGACAGTTATACAAATTCTAGAAAATAGAACAAGTGGAAATTTTAAGAACGATGAAACAGTCTAAAAATGTCATAAAGATATGCTACTATAAATAATGCAGATTATAATGAAAAAACCAGAAGGTAATAAAGAATTTATAACCAAAAGATTTATATGATAAGAAAAGTTGAAAAAATGTAATAATAGAAGAGCTTCCTACCATAATATCCAATGAAAGAAACATCCAGATAATAAGTCAGATGAACAACTGAGATAGAAATATTAAAATCTCTGAGAAGTATAATGAGTAATAAGTGAAGTATCCCAAAGATATTTTTTAAATAGTAACAAATGTGTACTATTCTGAATAATTTTTTTAATCTGTCTGATGATAATTCCAGCAGGATTAATATGTTTTTTGAGCAGAGATGATTTGCCTCTGTACTCAAATATGTGTGAAGTATTGGACAGCAGAGGAAAGTAGCGTACAGTGCCTCTCTGAACTGAACCAGCTCACAAAGTAGGGAACGATAGGGAGAAAATATCCCAAGGAGAAAATACTAAGAAGAAATATAAAAATGAAATAATAAATATGAAACTCAGAAGACTATTACTATCAAGGAAGATCAAGTGAGAGTGATATAAACTCAGATATAAATAAGAGAATTTAAACTGGAAGGAAGTACAAAATAATAACAAACTTTGAATAATTATCATAAGCAATTGTTTCAGACGAAGCAAGTATAGTCTGAAAAAATTACTTCTGGAGAAGGGCATTCTGTAGCGTGACAGAAAATCCACTACATTTTAAGTCATGTGAAATCATAAAGTTTAATTACACCGACAAATGTTATAATAATATTGAATGACATTTAAATAAATCAGAGGAATGAACCACAAGATAAAAATCCTCACTACATAATATATAAAAACCACTGTTAAAAGAAACCAAAGAAAGTATTGAAGCAACTCATCAACTCATAGTATAATACCAGTAAGGTACCCAGGAAGCTCAGAGCAGTAAACCAGTTATATAAGACTATATCAAAGAAAAAGAGACTCAATTAAAGGGTGGTGAAGACCAAAATACCCCAAAAAACAAGAAGAGGAAAGAATAAAGTTTGTGAACAGGAAGAAAACAATACCCTGAAACCTGTATAGAAGAATAAAGTCAGTTCAGTGAATAAATTAAATACTCCAAACTAAACCTCAGTCGTGATAACACCAAGTACCTTGGTCTACCCAAGAATGAGGAAGGAAGAACAGAAGAGTGAAGACTAGACGAGGGACAAGAATGAAGACTAGAAGAGGGACAAGAATGAATACCAGAAGGAAGATATGAAGAAGGACAAGAAGGAGGAGAGGAAGAAATAGTATGAAAGAAACACCGTAGTAAAACCTATTATTATATAAACTACTAATAATCCCAAACCCACAAAAACTATGCAAAAGAAAGTATAACATACCCAAAAGCTTATAAAATGTAATTATTGAGAAAATTAAAGTGCTGTATAGCGTTATAAGAAGTGCACCGGCTAAAGCTATTGTGTAATAAAGAAATAAACTAATCTTAACGGTCCATGATTACTAAAGGTCTGGTCTGAGATAATCAGACTCAAAATATCAGAACCAACAGTGAAAGTGAATTTGTGTAAGTGTTTTTTAAAAAAAGCAATAAACTTAAAGTTGGTGATACTATAACTTAGTAGTATGCTATATCACAACTTTAAAATATAAATAATAAACAGCATAATAAAATAATAAAATGGAAGGTTTCCAGTATTTTATTATTTTAATATAAATCTTTATTTACAAGACATTTGTAAAAAATGATAATAAATAGAGTATGGGAATTAATGTTTGCTGATGTGGGGGATCACAGTAGTAATGGTTTGAACCAGAAAGGACTGGTACTAATATAGTATGAATAAGTGTAACATGTTTAAATAGACTATTATTTCACAATCCTAAAATCAATGTGTTAAATAAATGTATTTGTAAGGTTTATTAGAAAATAAGATTTATGTTATGTGTTTTAAAAAGAATTATGTTTGATAAATAATAACCTACATACCAGTAATAATGTTCTAAAAGGTATGCTATGTTAGCTAAAAAATAGTTGAAAGATATATGTTCAAACCATATCTGCAATGTGTTCAATTGTGCAGATTGCTGAACCATGTTCATAATTATTTATTTTAAATATGTAATGTTAATTAACTACTACACAATACAATAAGTTATAAATCATATTATTTTGATACAATTGTAATTATGTAAAGTCAGAGGAGGAATTAAGTTTAAATTATTTGAGAAAGAAAGAAATATAAAATTCTAAAATCTAGGCCATTTGGTGAAATCAGAGAACCAATATAAAATAGTATAATTCACTTATAAATCCTGTAAACTACCCAGATTTATATAAGATAACACAATTAACCACTACTAGGAATGATCCTATGAATTAAAATGACAATAAGGAAATATACCTTAACATTTTGTAAATTGTCAAAATATATAAATTAATTAATTTTAAAGAGCAATGTCAAATTTACAAATTAACACAAAAAACCAGTTCAAAGGTGTAATTTATATGTATTTAAGGAAAGGGAGAGTAATGTGACTAATTAAAATTTATTATAATAGTATTAATAATATTTAAAATGGAAGGAATTTTGTATAAAGACGGAAATCCAATTTTGAGCCTATATTTCCAAAGTGTGAACAAAATTTGTTAATTTCCACAAAATGTCTACAGATATGGACTATAATACATCAATTTAAAGGGAATGAGATGATTAAACCAATAATAAGGTTAGTAATTCATAAAAGTAAGGAATAAAATAGAAAAATTCCATATATAATGTAATATTTTCTAATGTGTATGGAAGTCGAAAAATGTTAACAATACTTTTTCAAGGATTAACTGGGCAAGATTTATGACCAAGTTAATTAGTCTTTTGTTGAATATCAAGCTGAATAGGTGTGTGACAAAAACGTTCTTAAAATCAAGTCGAACATGATGCTAACGTTTAGCCATTGAAATCAGTGAACGAGAGTTAGACAAATTAAACACTTTTTGAAGCCAATACTATAAAACATTCACGACAATAGTGAAAACAAACCTCTAACTTCACTATACGAGTGACAGTAAACAGTAAAACATTATATTTCAACTGATTCACTTTACAAACCTAACCGTAACTTGAAAAAACTTAACCCCAGAAGGGAAAACAGACAAAATAACCAAATTAACACAAGTTTACACGGAACACTTCACCAGATTACACCAACTAACTTAACAGACATATTACACCAGTGCGGGAAGATTTTAGACATTCACAAAGGTAATTTTATCGTGATTTTGGGACATGCCGAGTTCACAGTAACTACGCAAGAAATAGTAGCGGCCATCTTTTAATTCTACAGAGACCGCCTTCACGATTTCGCAGTGACGTCATCGTCTGCGTATGGTTTGACAGCATTCATTTACATTACATAGTGGAATTATTTAAATACTATTGAATAGTAATTATTGTATTAATATCTTTAATTGTTAACGTTATACTTTCTCGTCACCCTTCTCTGACTATTAATCCTAATCGCTCAAAGAACCTGTCTTTTAATATAATATAACATAAAATTTTGTTCTGTATGACACAATCGATAATTCCTGAGATAGAGTCGATAATTGCTCTCCATCGATAAAATATCGATTATTTATTTAAAATTGTCAATAAATCTTTATATTTCCATTATTTTGTATCTGTACTTATTTCACAGGGTAATTTAAGGGTATTTATAAGGCTGAAGGCATTAAGTGAGAAGAATATATTCTATTTTGAACAAGATATTGGACCAGTCAGGAAAGTCAACAATCGATTATTACCTGGAGTTAATCTATTTAACTCCAGACTTGGTGCAAATCTTCAAGAAGTGCTCGACGGTCAATAAATACTTACCTGTGATTAAAATTTTACCAGAACCTTTTAAAAAACAGATTTATCTATTATACATACCTCTATAAACATAAACAAAATTATTTTATTATTTTTGAAAATTGTATTATTATTGAATTTTCCCTTTTATTTTTATTCTTTTGTAACGACCGGCATACAGCGGTCTGGTGACCAAGTGGCTAGCCCAAAAAGTGGGGCTTGATCAGATTACAGCCATATATAGGGTCTTCTTACAAAGTGACGAACCCAACGCTGGGCATTAAGGAAGAAGGCAGTACCCAATAGGTCACGTCTAGTTACAATATATATATATATATAAAACAAAGTCGGGTTAATTACACCATTTATAACTCAAGAACGGCTCGATTGATTTTTATGATCTTTGATTTGTTGGATTTGTCTCTGCCCCGAATAGCAGAATAACTACTAAAACATGGGAAAAATTCACGAAAAAAAAATTTATGAAGAAACTTCATTTCCTCATACATTTTGTATGGAACGGCTTTTTTGATGATATCTCGAGAACGGATTGACTGATTTCGATGAATTTTTTTTCGTTCGTCTCGGCCTCGAGAAGTTTCCTCGCGCATTGGAAAAGTAAGAAAATCACAAAAAATTAAAATCCGTATACAACGCCATCTCTGATACATGACAGAAACAAAAAAAGGAACAAAATGAACATGGCGTTGTATGCTGGTTGACAGCTGATTCAGTTGCGCGGTCCTTTCATTGCATACCATTGAGCTAGCTGTGCAGACCAATTTCCACCAATTTTCATTCAGTTTTCGACCGTTATTACATTTGAATTCGATTCAATTAATTCTCTTCAATCGATTTTTTCTGAAATTCATCAGCGAAAAGTGATTTCAAAGAGATGAGTTCAGTTTGATGAAGTGCACATTGTGAAAGGTTATGTCGTTTGTCATTGTGCGCGCATTGACAATCAATACAATCGGTAATTTTGGACTGTGTGTTTAATTTTCCAGGCGGATTCGTTCGTAATTCTGTGGAATTCTATTTTCGATCGTGATTTTCAAACAGTAAGTTGCCTTCGAAGATGTTCACTTTGTGAGGTTATCACATTTGTAATTGTGCGCGCATCGATAATTGCTTCATTATGTAATTTTGAATTGTGTGATTAATTTTCCAGTGTTATTTACAATGCCGCGAGCTAGAAGATCTAATCTTTCACAACGAAGCCGTAATGCAATTAGACTTCGGAATATTGCGAATCAATCCACTGCAGATGAACAAGAAATAGCACGAGAAGAGCGCCGCGTTAGTATGGCCCGACTTCGTGCTTCACAAACACAAGAACAAAGAGAGGCAGTACGTCAAACGGCAAGGTTGGCAATGAGAAATCATCGAGCTTATCACACAGATCAACAACGTGATAATCTTCGACGCGCAAGAAGAAATGCTTCAAGTGTTGATTTGAATCGAGTAGCGTTTCAATATGATTGCACAATTGACTACAGCTCGCATCCTTTCGTTCGAATTGGCCCAATGGAGGTTGTGTGCGACCATTGCGGTGCATTGAAGTTCGCTGGAGAAACGCCTGGATTGTGCTGTCTCAGTGGCAAGGTGAAATTGCCATTATTGCCTCCGCCACCTGAGCCATTGCATTCATTGCTTCGTGGCGAAACACCAGAATCACGACATTTTCTACCGAACACTCAAAGATACAACGGATGTTTCCAAACGACTTCATTTGGAGCAGACATTATCGAAGGACGCGGATTCAATCCAACATTCAAGGTAATTTCTGCTCGAGAGAGTAAACGTTAATTTTCTTTTGGTGTTCATAAATCAGTAATTCTGACTTCGTCTTCGACTTTACAGATCCAAGGCCAAATTCACCTTCGAATTGGATCATTGCAACCGCTTGAAGACGCAGAGCATAAATTCATCCAAATTTACTTCATGGGCAATATGGAGGAACAACTTGATCGGCGTCAAACGATCAATACGGCAATGAAAAGAGCAATTCTTCAAGATCTGCAGCAACTACTTCATGAACATCTTGCATTGGTTCGGTTGTTCAAAACTGCGTTGGATCGCATGCCAAGTGATGACTACAAAGTCGTGATCAGAGCGGATAAACGACCAGCTGGAACACACGAACGCCAATTCAACGCTCCAACAATAGATGAAGTCGCAATTGTGATTGTTGGTGAAAACTTGGAAACGCGCGATATTGTGCTTACACGTCGCGACACTGGACAACTGCAACGAATATACGAAACACACCGTTCATACGATGCATTGCAATACCCGCTGATGTTTTGGCAAGGAGACGATGGCTATCACTTAAATATCAAAATGATAAATCCATTGAGCGGTGAGTATCGATATCATAATTTTTATTTCAACATGACACTAATTTCACTGATTTCATTTCAGGTGAGGAAACTACCAAGAAGGTTAGCTCGATGAATTATTACGCATATCGTTTGATGATTCGTCAAAATGCTGACAACTATTTGCTGCGATTTCGTCGATTGCTTCAGCAATATTACGTCGACATGTACGTCAAAATCGAAACGGAGCGCCTCACTTTTATTCGGTTGAACCAAGCCAAACTGCGTTCGGAGGAGTATATTCATTTACGCGATGCAATCAGCACCGAAGGAGATGCAGCTAAATATTGGTCGATTGACTATTCTACCGGCGACGTACATTGGCAGCCCGCGTCATATGCATGAATATGCGCAAGATGCAATGACATATGTTCGTCATTACAGTCGTCCAGATCTATTCATCACCTTTACGTGCAATCCGAAATGGATAGAAATTGTTCAACTGCTGCTCCCCGGACAAACATCAAGTGATCGGCACGACATCACCGCACGTGTCTTCAAACAAAAAATCCGGTCGCTGATGAACTACATTGTTAAGCATCACGTCTTTGGGGATACTCGATGCTGGATGTATTCGATTGAATGGCAAAAACGAGGCTTGCCGCATGCACACATTCTTATTTGGTTAATCGAAAGAATTCGACCAGACCAAATAGATGACATCATATGTGCCGAGATTCCAGATCCCGAAACCGATCCAGACCTGCATGATGTTGTAATTACGAACATGATTCACGGACCGTGTGGCGCCATCAACCCCCAATCACCGTGCATGGTCGACGGCAAGTGTTCCAAGCGTTATCCACGAAATTTGACGGCGGAGACTATCACTGGCAACGATGGTTATCCACTGTATCGGCGTCGATCACCCGATGATATCGGTAGAACTATCACAACGAAAGTGAAAGGAAACGATTTCGTGGTCGACAACACTTGGATTGTTCCGTATTCGCCACTTCTTTCCAAAACATTCAAGGCGCATTGCAACGTGGAGTATTGCAATTCAGTGAAGTCCATCAAATACATCTGCAAATATGTTACGAAAGGCAGCGATATGGCGGTTTTTGGCGTTCAAACTCCAAATACCAACGATGAAATCACGCACTATCAAGTTGGTCGATATGTGAGCTGCAATGAGGCGATTTGGCGTATATTCTCATTCCCCATTCATGAACGTCATCCCACTGTTGTACATTTGGCGGTGCATCTGGAGAATGGTCAACGAGTTTATTTCAACGCATCAAATGTTGCTCAACGTGCTGAAACACCTCCAGCGACAACATTGACAAGTTTCTTTTCGATTTGCCAAAGCGATCCGTTTCCACGAACGTTGCTCTACTCTGAGATGCCACGTTATTACACTTGGAACGCTTCATCGAAGAAATTTCAACGTCGGAAGCAAGGCGATGCGGTTCCTGATCATCCGGATGTGCGTTCTACTGATGCTCTTGGTCGCATTTACACAGTTCATCCGAAGAATGACGAATGCTTCTACTTGCGGTTGTTGCTGGTGAATGTTCGTGGGCCGACATCATTTGAATCACTTCGAACTGTCAATGGTGTAGTGTGCCCAACATTTCGTGCTGCATGTCAACAGCTCAATTTGCTTGAAAACGATACTCATTGGGACATGACAATCGCTGAAGCAATTGTTTCTGCATCTCCAAGTCAGATACGCACATTATTTGCTATCATTATTTCGACATGCTTCCCATCGAATCCACGTGAACTGTGGAACAAGTACAAGGATGACATGTCAGAAGACATTTTACATCGAATTCGTGTCAGTTCAGGGAATCCCGATCTCGAGGTGAATGAGGAGATACATAACCAGGCTTTGCTTTTGATCGAAGACATGTGTTACCTCATGTGCGGCAGTTTGTTAGTAAAGTTAGGAATGCCAACGCCAAATCGTGGTATGAACGACGCTTTCAATCGAGAATTGGAACGTGAACGTGAATACGATCGAGATGCATTGAACGAATCAGTTCGAACGAATGTACCACTGTTGAACCCCCAACAGAAGGAAGTGTACGTTACGTTAATGAAGGCAATTGATGATGGAAATAGTGGCTTATTTTTCCTCGATGCGCCCAGTGGAACTGGGAAGACATTCCTCATGTCATTGATTTTGGCCACTGTTCGTGCGAGATCCGAAATTGCTGTAGCAGTTGCTTCTTCTGGGATAGCGGCCACGTTGCTAGAAGGATGCCTAACGGCTCATTCAGCGTTGAAATTGCCATTAAACCTTCAAACGACTGAAAAACCGACATGCAACATTGCGAAACACTCAGCAATGGCCAAAGTTTTTGTAGCAAGTAAAATCATCATATGGGATGAATGCACAATGGCGCACAAACGCGCATTGGAAGCACTCAATCGAACTATGAAAGATCTGCGCAATGACTCAAGATGTTTTGGAGGCGCAATGATTCTACTGTCTGGCGATTTCCGCCAAACACTACCAGTCATTCCAAGATCGACCGCTGCCGATGAAATAAACGCTTGCCTCAAATCATCGACTCGGTGGCGCTATGTGAAGAAACTTCAGCTGACGACAAACATGCGAGTTGCATTGCTAAACGATCCATCTGCCGAAGATTTCTCCAAGCAATTGCTGACTATCGGTAATGGCCGTGTTCCTGTCGACGAATCGAACGGATTGATTTCGTTTCCGCCGAATTTTTGCAATTTCGTCTCAACGAAGGACGAGCTCATCAACAAAGTGTTCCCGAACATCATTGCTAACCACAAAAATCACAATTGGTTGAGTGAACGAGCAATTCTCGCGGCAAAGAACAAAGATGTGGATCACTTAAACTTCACAATTCAAAATCAAATCGTTGGTCCACTGCATTCCTTAAAATCTATCGACACTGTAACAAACGAAGACGAAGCAACCAACTATCCAACTGAATTTTTAAACTCATTGGATCTGCCTGGCTTGCCACCGCACAATTTACAACTGAAGGTTGGCTCGGTAGTCATCATGCTTCGAAATCTGAACCAACCAAAACTATGTAACGGAACGCGTTTGGTGGTGAGAAAACTCATGGGCAATGTGATTCACGCGACGATACTCAAAGGAAAGTTCAAAGGTGAGGAAGTTCCCATTCCGAGAATTCCGATGATCCCAACCGATATGCCATTCGAGTTTAAACGAATACAATTTCCGATTCGTCTTGCATTCGCCATGATGATCAACAAATCACAAGGCCAATCCTTGAGTGTTTGTGGCCTGAATCTAGAAAATAAATGTTTCTCTCACGGTCAATTGTACGTAGCATGTTCACGTGTCGGCAAACCATCCGCTTTGTTCGTTCTCGCACCTGACAACAAAACGAAAAATGTCGTATATCACAAGGTGCTTCAATGAAGGGAATCGACCCGAGTGCAACCCATCCAGCAAATAGTTTAACAGAAAGTAGTGCAACAATGCTACGCGAATCATTTCGATTCGCTTCAATAAAGCAAATGCCTTGCTGCCACGTAAATTGCATTCATTTCAATGTAATTAAAATACATTTCATTTTGATTTTTGTACATTTATTGAACTTAATTCATTTTGAGTACTCATTTTATCTTAATAAAAAACTGAATTTAATTCAGCTTTTCAATGTAATTAAAATACATTTCATTTTGATTTTTCTACATTTATTGAACTTAATTCATTTTGAGTACTCATTTTATCTTAATAAAAAACTGAATTTAATTCAGCTAATAATTTAACACAACATTTATTGATTCTGAGGCGGTACGAAGTTCGCCGGGTCAGCTAGTATATATGTATAAGGAACTGTTTATTAGGAAATAAGAATGTGTTTGCATTACAAGTTACAGTAAACTTTTTAAAAATTACCCAAATAAACTTTTCTAAAGAACTCCAGAAGAACAGCATTTAACAGAACTACATTGTGGTTGAGAAAACTAGCAAACAGAAATATAACAGACATCTACTGAGAAGCTGCTAAAGTGAAAAGTTTTTTATATTACTATCAGACACTAAAAAAATCCATTAAATGATCTAAACCACAGTTTCTTAACCTATGGATCACAACCCAATACTGAGATATAAGACAGCTGCCACCTCGTGCCAAGAGAGAAACCAATGACCAGATTCTAAGTGTTTTTGGAGAATGATTTCAATGATGAAAATCAGACGATGCACATTTAAATATCATTGTCTATTGTTTTATCAGTTCTTATCACTATCAAAGGCAAATTATCAATCAAATATGGATGGACTCAGTGTATCATTCCATGTGTGTGTCAACAATGTTATTTCTACTTTAAGAGTTTAAACTGATGAATACAGTATAAAAAGTGACATGACCACAATCATTTCTAAGATACAAATTATGTATATTTACAAATATATTATGAATATTATGTATATTACAAAATATTATACAAATTAATAATAACAATTATTTATATCTAATAATACAAATTTATATATATATAATAATATTTATAAAGTGAACGAAGAGGATGAATCAACAAGATAATTACAAATTATGGTTTTGGTACATGTTTGTTTTATATTATTATAACGCCAAAATCAGAAATTTTGAAAATTTCTTATTTCGAGTAGAGATGTATCTTTAAGCACCGTAACAGGGAATTGTTGTGTGAAACGCAGAGGTGACTGACAGGCAATAAAATCATATATCAGCCCCAACACGCTCACGGCAAATAGGCTGAGTTCATCGCTCTCCATACTAAGAAACGTTAAACTTTGACAACTACCTCAAATCCGTAGAAAAAAGGGCACAGAAGTAAATGAACTCATTTGAAGAGCAGCTGTAGGTATTAACAATAGACCAGAATACATATACACGCCAGCTGCATATAGCGAAACAAAAAAAGGTATATGTTATTGAAAGACTCAAACGGTCAGCGACAGGACTTCAACCTTACTGAGAAGAGAGAAAGCTCGGAGCAATGTCCGAACACAAGCAAGAAGTGTTGAAAGGAAGTTTGGTAAGGCCTGTAAGTAACAATAGTTGATGCCATTAGAACAACCTAGTGCACGAAAACAATACTTGACGAGAAAGTTAAGGGTTGTTTTGTTTACTCCAAAAAAGTGACAGGCAAGAATTATTGCTACAGTATCTAGCAGCGACAACGACCTCAGTGTAGTGACCTAGGGAAGGAATCTGGTGGGAATCCAAAGGCCTATCAGAGAAGTTCTTTCGGAAAAATAGGTGGTCTCTAAATCTGAAGAGTCGTAAAGTAGAACCAATTGGAAAACAGCGTTAGAAAAATCGGAAGTAAGTGGGAGAAATATGGAATTCGATATAGGAACGCGAAAAAGGCGCGCTCGAGGAGTTTAACTAAAAATTTTGACGGAAACGGGAGTGTAAGTCCGCGACCGAGATTCCCATAGTTATTGGACTTAGAGAAATTCGGTACGATGGTTAGAAAAGTAAGCTCGTACTAGAACAAAGTTCGGTAAAGAGAAAAACTGTAATTTTACTAGTGACGTACAAGTGAGTTAATACAACACAAATGATAATCAAATAACGCTGTAATTTAGTTGTGCAAATACGCAACAATAACTTTATCGTCGAGTAACATTACGAAACGAGCTAAACCCGTAACAACAGTAATTCAAACCATAACGCAGTTAATAAATAATAATTAATAATGGCTGTAGAAGCGAATAACTATAATAACAATTAACACGAACTAATTTGAGAGAGTGAAGTTTGGTGTTGTGAAGTGTCTTGTGTCACTCCAAGGAGACCACGTTACAATCTGCTAATCCAGAGGGAAATATCGCAGACACGCCAGACGATCAACATGACAACCACACAATATGAACTGCTACCAGATTTGGATACATACCACAAGTAAAATTTTCATGCCATAATTAGTATTAGGTCCACTGTCTGTTCACTTAAAGAACTCATAAGATTTAATTAAAGGATTAAGATAAAATTTTATTTACAACAAAATTAAATAATATTAGGAAATTGTGGAAATTAAATTTATCCATGAGCACCGATTTTAAATGAATCCAGATCAATAATTAACAATGTCGTAGTATATTAAATTTAAGAAATTTATTATTAAAAGTTTTGTCTTTGAATAAGAATTACAATATTTAAATTATTAGAGCTATGAATATGAGTAATGAAATAAGATTTATGAAAATGAATATGTTTATATTTTGATTAGAATTTATATAGTTCATATATAAATGATAAAGTATGATAATCAATCATAGCTAATTGTAATAAATCGAAGAACAATTTATAAGAAAATTTGAGCATTTATTTATATTTTACCCTGAGATAAAGAGCATAAAATTAAAAAGTTAAATTGGTGTCAACCGCTGGGCATAAACAAGTATTTATTGTTAAATTGGCACCACAACAAAAGTGGGGCTTAACTAATTAAAAGAGAAAATACACATAATTTAAAATATGTCAATTAATTTATGCTAAAATATAACAAAAGAAAATTGTTATAAATTGACGCACACAACGTCGGGCAAAATTAAGTATTACATTGGCGCCGCACCGCACGGCTTAATTAAAGAAATTAGGCTAGGGCAGTGACAGACAGTGGTTAGAGATAGACTAAGTTAAATAAGTAAATGTTAGTACTGTAGAATAAGAACGTTATTATTGTAATTTGTCGATAAGTATCTGAATGATAACCCGACGAAAGGCAAAAATGGCCAGTTAGAGATAGACTAAGTTAAATAAGTAAATGTTAGTACTGTAGAATAAGAACGTTATTATTGTAATTTGTCGATAAGTATCTGAATGATAACCCGACGAAAGGCAAAAATGGCCACAGGGAAAGAAAATTCCGAGGTATTCGAAATTAACAATCAGATGGGGATGGAGCAATCTGAGGACAGAAATGTGGTGAATGAAGAGAGCTCTGCAACGAGTGAAGAGAATGGCGCCCGGGGACCGCAATCACAGTCGCAGTCATCTGAAACAAATTTTCAAATGTTAATGGCATTGATGAAACAACAATTTGAAGAATCGAAAAAGCAAAATGAAGAATCGGAAAGGAAGAGAGATGAAAAACAAAGACAACAGAATGAAGAAATGAAAAGGCTACATGAAGAGACAATAAGGAAAATTGAAGAAATGAAAAAACAGAATGAAGAAATAGGTAAACAACTTGCCGAGAAATTAGACAAAGAAATAGAGTTAATGAGAAGAGATGTACGAGGACAAAACCACCAGGTGGATACTGATTTACAAAAACAATCAGAAAAAATGGAAGAAAACAAATTAAATGGAAATACTATGGATCAAATTGACACCGAGTATCAATCTTTAACAACTAAAGCATTGGCTGAACATCATGTCTCAAGAACAAAAGAAAGATCTACAATTATTAATGGTAGATATGAAGGTGATAAAGACACTTGTACTGTGTTTGTTGGCAACTTACCAAACACAATTACAAAAAAGAAAATTATCAAATACTTCAGAAAGTTTGGTACGGTTGTAAATACGAGATTGCGATACGCTGCAATATCTGATCCACGATTTCCCAAAAGACGTACTATCATTAAGAAAGAGTTTCATAAAGACAGAACAAATATCCATGCATATGTACGTTTTAATGATGAAAATAGTGCATATCGTGCTTTGGAAGCAAATGGTAATGTGTATGAGGGTTATCACCTGAGAATTGAGTTAGCTAACATGGAGGCTGAAGAAAAGCAGAGAACTAAAAAGAAAAAATTGAATACTACAGTTAATGTTACCAGTACTGATAGAAAAATTAGAAGTAGGACTGGTGAGGTGCGTAAAAATTTTGGAATCAAACCTGAGAGTAAGAAGATGAAAAACAGTTCTGATGATTATCAAAGGCGAACTGCATTAGCACGTAAGAAGAAAAGGATGAAATTTGCTGGACCATTCAAGAATATTGTGAAGATTGGTACGAGAACGAAAGGAAGATTTCAAGCGATGAAGATGAGATTTCCTAGAAGTCTTGAAAATAAAACCTTATTATGTGAGTACGCGGACAGGAAAACGAAAATAATTAAAACGCCACAAGCTGTCAAAAAACGTATTTGTAAGAGGGTTGGAAAGAAGAAACGACAAAAAAAACTCAGCGCGTACATAAATAATGGTAATATGACCGGGGAAAGTTGTCGAACGGGATGGGAAGATCCACTTTCAACACACCGTAAAAGAGAGAGAGAGAGAGAGAGAGAGAGAGAGAGAGAGAGAGAGAGAGAGAGAGAGAGAGAGAGAGAGAGAGAGAGAGGTCATAAATTCTTTATGTGTCAACGGCCGACTGCAGGGTAAGTGTTACTATTTACCAACAAAATGTGTTGTAACGGCACTGACTTAAAACGTACAACTATGTCTCCACAAATAGGAAATTAAAAGTAATTAAATGTAACGGATTAAAGAAAACAATCTTCAGAATGTCCGAAAATTTAATAATTAAGTTAGATAATATTGGGTGAAATACCTTAGGTAAGATTGGTTGTGTAAGAATACATTAACCGAAGAAGATAAATAGATATGAATATAATAAGAATAAAAAAAAGTAAATGGTAAATGAAAACCAATGCCAGTAAAATGAAACGGCATAGAGAAGAATGTAAAGGGAGGAAAAGAAAAGCGAGTCCTGACGTTTACTATCCTGATATGATCGCGAAAAAGTATCATTCAGATCCTTAGTTGACGCCAGTGAAAAGTTATGAATTATAAAGCAATTGTAAGACGCAATAGAATATTAAATAAATTGTAATAATTTTAACATTAATTAAACTAAAATGATAATCGTATAATTGTATAAACTATGAAGTAAAATACTAACAAGTGTAGTAGTACTTATAATCTTCAAGATAACGAAATGTGAACTGAAAATGTTAGCGATAATTATGTTAACATAAGTACATAGACAATATATATATATATAGATATGTTAAACGAATGCAAGTGTAAGGACAATTAATATGGTTAGAATAAGATTGTTTAATATATGTGTTTAATATAACAATTGAATGAGAACAATCAATAAAATTAGAATAGTGATATATATATATATATATGTGATGCAAGACTCTTAAAATTCAATTAAATAATGAAATGATTGAAAAGTTACAATAAGTAAAAGATGGACTATCAAAGGACATTAATAGCGAATTATTGTAGAAAACTTGATTAATTTATGTCATTAAAATCTATAATATTATTAGAATAGCAAGATGTAATTGGCGAATTAGTAGAAATTTTGATAGTAATTAATATTTTATAAATACTGCAAGGTAATATAGAGTAAATCAATGTGAATATAAAAATGAATAGTTAAATTAAAGGTTAACATAATGATTAACATGTGTTAAAATTGTACAATGAAAATAGAGAATTCTAAAAATTATTTTACAGAAATATAAAATTTATTGATATGATAAATGATGCTAGCATTGAATAAAACTTGCTAAATTAATTTGGTAAATATTATAGGTCCTGTAAGGGAGATGTAAGGAGTTGTTTTAAATTGATGCAGAATGACGAGTTTAAATTTAATATCTAAAGATTAGTTTGTAAGTATAATTATATGTTAAGTAAGGGTTGTAAGAAAAGAAAGTTAAAAGATATATGTAACGGATTCATTTAAAAACGGAAAGCGAAAGTGTTTTGAAATAGGGTCCTGGGGTACTGTTTACATTACATAATAAACAGCCCGCAGTGGGTCACTACAGGTAGCAAATCCATTACACTACGTCCAACGGATGATGAGCCGATACTAGGAATATAAAATGTATGCATTTCGTCATGTTAAACCTCGATGGCAAGGCGCAGAAATTTGAATCTCTTTTAGATGTATGAAATCCATCCAAAGCGACAAATTTCGGGGACGGTATAACGCCAAAATCAGAAATTTTGAAAATTTCTTATTTCGAGTAGAGATGTATCTTTAAGCACCGTAACAGGGAATTGTTGTGTGAAACGCAGAGGTGACTGACAGGCAATAAAATCATATATCAGCCCCAACACGCTCACGGCAAATAGGCTGAGTTCATCGCTCTCCATACTAAGAAACGTTAAACTTTGACAACTACCTCAAATCCGTAGAAAAAAGGGCACAGAAGTAAATGAACTCATTTGAAGAGCAGCTGTAGGTATTAACAATAGACCAGAATACATATACATGCCAGCTGCATATAGCGAAACAAAAAAAGGTATATGTTATTGAAAGACTCAAACGGTCAGCGACAGGACTTCGACCTTACTGAGAAGAGAGAAAGCTCGGAGCAATGTCCGAACACAAGCAAGAAGTGTTGAAAGGAAGTTTGGTAAGGCCTGTAAGTAACAATAGTTGATGCCATTAGAACAACCTAGTGCACGAAAACAATACTTGACGAGAAAGTTAAGGGTTGTTTTGTTTACTCCAAAAAAGTGACAGGCAAGAATTATTGCTACAGTATCTAGCAGCGACAACGACCTCAGTGTAGTGACCTAGGGAAGGAATCTGGTGGGAATCCAAAGGCCTATCAGAGAAGTTCTTTCGGAAAAATAGGTGGTCTCTAAATCTGAAGAGTCGTAAAGTAGAACCAATTGGAAAACAGCGTTAGAAAAATCGGAAGTAAGTGGGAGAAATATGGAATTCGATATAGGAACGCGAAAAAGGCGCGCTCGAGGAGTTTAACTAAAAATTTTGACGGAAACGGGAGTGTAAGTCCGCGACCGAGATTCCCATAGTTATTGGACTTAGAGAAATTCGGTACGATGGTTAGAAAAGTAAGCTCGTACTAGAACAAAGTTCGGTAAAGAGAAAAACTGTAATTTTACTAGTGACGTACAAGTGAGTTAATACAACACAAATGATAATCAAATAACGCTGTAATTTAGTTGTGCAAATACGCAACAATAACTTTATCGTCGAGTAACATTACGAAACGAGCTAAACCCGTAACAACAGTAATTCAAACCATAACGCAGTTAATAAATAATAATTAATAATGGCTGTAGAAGCGAATAACTATAATAACAATTAACGCGAACTAATTTGAGAGAGTGAAGTTTGGTGTTGTGAAGTGTCTTGTGTCACTCCAAGGAGACCACGTTACAATCTGCTAATCCAGAGGGAAATATCGCAGACACGCCAGACGATCAACATGACAACCACACAATATGAACTGCTACCAGATTTGGATACATACCACAAGTAAAATTTTCATGCCATAATTAGTATTAGGTCCACTGTCTGTTCACTTAAAGAACTCATAAGATTTAATTAAAGGATTAAGATAAAATTTTATTTACAACAAAATTAAATAATATTAGGAAATTGTGGAAATTAAATTTATCCATGAGCACCGATTTTAAATGAATCCAGATCAATAATTAACAATGTCGTAGTATATTAAATTTAAGAAATTTATTATTAAAAGTTTTGTCTTTGAACAAGAATTACAATATTTAAATTATTAGAGCTATGAATATGAGTAATGAAATAAGATTTATGAAAATGAATATGTTTATATTTTGATTAGAATTTATATAGTTCATATATAAATGATAAAGTATGATAATCAATCATAGCTAATTGTAATAAATCGAAGAACAATTTATAAGAAAATTTGAGCATTTATTTATATTTTACCCTGAGATAAAGAGCATAAAATTAAAAAGTTAAATTGGTGTCAACCGCTGGGCATAAACAAGTATTTATTGTTAAATTGGCACCACAACAAAAGTGGGGCTTAACTAATTAAAAGAGAAAATACACATAATTTAAAATATGTCAATTAATTTATGCTAAAATATAACAAAAGAAAATTGTTATAAATTGACGCACACAACGTCGGGCAAAATTAAGTATTACATTATATAGTCATGAATGAATTCCATACTACGGACATTCCTCTGAAATTTGTATTAAATGGCATTAACTATGCTTTATTTTACTGAAATTCAGTAACATTAAATTTCTAATGTTAATGTTAAATTTTCAAGTTCTGATTTGACTTCAAAAAATTCTTAATTCATTGTGTATAACTCACTGTAATGAGAACTTTCAGCATGTTTTTGATAGAAACAATTAACATGTTTTTTAAGTTTTTATAAAAAAAAAATACGAACTTAATATAGAAAATAAAAAAGAAGAAATGCCTATTACTTAAAAGCAAAACAGTACTGCAACAAAAGTAAAAAACAAAAACAAAACACGAGTTTTATTTACAATCATCAAGAGAAATATATTATAATGACCATCTAAATTAAATCACAACAAATGTACAGAAAAAAACCTATGGATTTCTTTTTAACCAAATGGAATGAATTAAAAACAAATGAATTCAAACTTTGTTTCTGCATGTAAGAAATGCATGAAATTTTTCATATTTTGCACCTTACATGTTGATAAAAGCAAGAAGATGTACAAATGGAGAAACCTTATTAAATTCTTTTGTGAAAGATATTTGTAATGAATCACATTGGCAAAGATTGTGAAGCAAAAATAAATTGAATGTCCATGTCAAACAACATTATAAACAAACAAATAATAAATTAGTCTGAGACTCTGAATTACAGTTGATGGAAAAATAAAAAAATTCCAGTAGTATGCAAAATATAATATCTGAATAGAGAGTTCCAGTGTTTTTGAATATTACATGAACAAGATGAGCAACTGGATTATAACTTGATAGCCAATCAGATGGCACCTTTTGTGTGAACCTCCATTAAGTATTGGACTATTCAGTTAAACTGTTTCCGTTCTAAGGTTAATCCTGATGTAAACAAACCCATGTGGCTCATCTGAAACGCTATTGGTCAGGGGCATTGACATTGTGCACACAGTAATGTGTTACGCGCATGAGCGGAATGTCTGTACAGTCATGTGAGAGTTGTCTTAACCGCGACAAGTAGCTTTTGAATACGTTTAATCATCTTTATGAATACATAGCAGAACTTTAGTGCCGCTAGTGACTTTTCCCTTATCATTGTATTCTGAATCTCATTGAATTACAGTAATATGGAGCCAGTTGGAAGGATATGTTGTCCATCACAACACAACATATAAGCTGCACGATGTAAAACAACTGATAGAGCAGGTAGTAAATGAAATAACGATGAACAAGTGGAGTCGCTGTGTCGAGCATGCATTCAAGGAAAAAGATAAGCTATGGGAATTCGACCAAATTACCGACACCATCGAGGACAATCTTATCATTAACACTGCTGACTCAAGTGATTCAAGTTCTGACACAGACATAGAAGGCATTGAATTACTCTCTGACAGCACAGATAATACACAGTGCACCGGTAAGTAATTGTCACACCTTCTATTTTCGGTTTAAATATAGGCCTACTTTTTTTGTTGAGATATTCAAACAGTGAATAAAAAAGCCATTAACTCTCCGTGTTATAAAATATTTCACTGTCGGTCTGACACAGTTACTCAAATTTTATTTTGGTCAGGACAAATTATTACAATTTACATGTGTTTATACAGAATCAACATTAGTGATAAATTGTACTTTCACTTGCGAAAACTTACGTTTCTTAATGTCCTCGTACGTTTCGGTGTGGTGTACACCTTCCTCAGCGAGGTTTAAATTGTGGTGTACACCTTCCTCAGCGAGGTTTAAATACAGATTCACAAGTAAGTGTTCACAAGTGAAAGTACAATTTATCACTAATACTAAGTGCGTGAATGAAGAGGATGAACCATCAAAACAACTAGAATCAACATTATATATAACCTGTCTGTACTCCTTATGTCAGAGTGACACGTCTCTAATTCAAACAGCAAATAGCGTTTCAGATGTACCACGCCTGTTTGTTTACATCAGGATTAAGCTAAGAACGGAAAGACTATAGCTACATGACTGTTGTGTAAACTCATGTCTGTGATTGTTGTATGTTGTATTCATAATGTGTGAATAACTAGATCACTGAATTTGCATTAAATTTTACATAAAACTTGAACATTCAGCCATGGAAACTATCAGAAAGATTGAGAAGGCATTTGGAGAGGACTCAATGAATGACACACAGATAAAATTATGGTACAAATGCTTCAAAGATGCCCAGCAATATGTTGAAAGTGATTCACATTCTGCAACATCTTCAACAAGCAGAACACCTGAAAATGTTGAATGCATGTGAGCTGGAATAAACAGAAATTGATGGCTTGCAGTCAGGGCCGGCCCCAGCGCTTCTGCCACCCTGTGCAGTATTTATGAGTGCTGTCCCCTCCCTATTTTAACTCTGAACACATTCACACACACACTAGACCTACTCTATAGAGATGGTGATTGCCTTCAAATGACGACTAGGAATTTTTGCAGTGTTGTGTTTATCAAATAACTAGAACTTTTTAGAGTTAACGATGCGGTGAACGGCTGCAATAAAAATTGTAGAGACAATACAAGGAATATTGAGACAATAAAAATGTGATGACTTAAAATTAAAATACTAACTAAAATTCATTGATTGAAATATAACAAAAGTAATGTATCATATACCTTAGTTAAAAAATACTCGTCTAGCTTTTGCACTTACAAACTCCTTTATGACTTCTTTGTAATCAAATGATTCAGCTAACTGATGTTGTATACAAAGGTACAAACTTACCTATTTTTATTTTCCGTCATGCGACTTCGTATATTTTTATTGTTATTTATAGCACTACGCGTTTCGGCAACAAGTTGCCATCCTCAGGTGAAACATTCACTCAAAACGAGGTCATTAAAAAATAAAATGATTTATTAAAATACTAAAACTTAAAGTTAAAAGTGCACTTTCAACATATATGAGCACACACGCGAACATGAGCAGGCCAGTGCTATACACGCGGGTATTATCGGTCGACTAGACTTAGAGTTTATGTAAGAATGTACGCTGATAAAACTGTTTGTTTACCAACCTCTGTACGTATCTATTTATTGTTGTCCGCGCACACGTATAGCCATATCATACAATAAATTAGATGAAAACGCAAGCTTATCGTTCAAAACACAACCACTGTTAATTTGAGCTGCTTTATATATTTCATACTCCTCGAGTGCGTCCATGTATTTACCCTTCTTGCAGTAATGCATAGGCACAAAATTTGTTTCGAAATTGACATATCCAGTATATGATTACTCATCATCAGGTGTCGGGCAAAATTTGATGTTGTTTTCTGTAGATCCCTTCTAGGGAGATGTTCTTTATAACATTCTTCGAACGGTCTGCCCGTCTGGCCCAGGTAGAACATATCGCATGAGCTGCACAGGTTGGATCATTGTGAAGGCCATGTTTTTTGATCATGTAAGTGTTGTCTATCAAGAGTTTGTTTCTCCAGCCAGACAGTTAATAAGAATTACAATATCAAAGTTCTTTGCTCACTTGGAAGATGCAGTACGAAGAAAACGGCCACAGCTGTGGGCAAGTGGTGACTGACTGCTTCGTTATCATAATCTACCAGCCCATTCTTCACATCTTGTCCAAGGTTTATGGCGAAACATCGCATCACACAGATGCCACAGCCCTTATAACCCAGACTTGGCTCCCATTATTCTTTGGCTTTTCCTAAAATTACAAATTACACCGGAATTAAATTTGAACATAACGAAATGACATTATTGAACAAAGGTTTGATGTTAACATTCCCTCGTTTAATAAGAACTTTATGATCCGTGAAATAATATGCGCGGAAGCTGCCATAAAAACTATTGATAATATTTCGCATCAGGAGGAAACGCGTGCCATCATAAATAACAAAATAAACAAATTTATTAAGAAGGATACCCACATCGCTAACCTGAAAAATAAGTACAAACGTGACGCGCGTATTGCACGGAATGTTTACGAAAAACTTCGACATGATAACGCTATCGTCACGACAGCTGATAAGGGTAATACGGTAGTTATTATTAACAAAAATATATATACCAATAAGGTACAGGAATTCATAAAAAACAATAATATTAAAAAGCTACACAAGGATCCCACCAGCACCTATGTCAAGGAATTAAACAACGCTATAAATAAATGCCCCAATCTCCTCAATAAAAGCACTAGATGTTATTTAAAACCCATAAATGCCAGGGCCCCAGAACTTACGGGTTTACCCAAAATACATAAAGAAGATATGCCAATACGCCCGGTTGTAAATTACACGACTGCCCCTGGTTATAGGACGGCTAAAATATTAGTAAAAATCATAAAACAGAACATTGACATAGTAAATAACTAGAGCATAAAAAACAGCTACGATCTCGTTGAAAAAATTAAAACTATTAAATCAGCACCACATTATAGGTTGGCTTCATTTGACGTAACTAATCTGTACACCAATGTGCCGGTAGATGAGACAATGACAATTCTCAGAAATAGCTTAATTAATACAAATAGGTTAGGTAGGAATGAAATTGATGAACTTACGCAATTGCTAAAAACAATACTCAAACAAAATTATTTCTCTTATGATAATGAGTATTTCATGCAGGAGGATGGTCTGGCCATGGGGTCACCTTTATCGGGAATTTTAGCGGACCTATACTTGAACCACTTTGAGAATACATTTTTAATGTCTAGTCTTAATAAACAGCGAGACAAAATTAAATTTTACGTATGCTACGTTGACAACACTTTTATGATATTCAATGGAACGAGTAGACAAATAGAAAATTTGAAAGGATATATGAACAGCATAAACATGAAAATCCAATTTACCCTAGAAATGGAGAATAATAGCTGCCTGAACTTTCTTGATCTCACTATCAGCAAATATAATGACCGTTTCAGATTCAAAATTTATAGAAAGCCCACCACCACGAATATTACTATTCATGCTGATTCGTACCATCCATATTCCCAAAAAATGGCAGCCTTCAACGCGTTCGTTCATAGAATGCTTGCTATTCCCCTTGAGCAAGAAGACAGAGTGGAAGAGACTAATATAATCAAAAGTATAGCTATCGCTAATGGGTATAACAGTGGAATCATAGACAAGCTTATAAGAAAACACTCGGTAAAAATCAATAGTAAAAGCAGATTAACCGGCCCATCTAAAGAAGATACTAAGTTTATAGTAACTGAGTACACGAATGTACTACCAGTCATTGTAAAGAATGAGCTGAAAAAACGTAAAATAACAGTGGCCTTTAAAACCACAAATAACATCAAAAAACGTTTGGGACAAAGAACTCATATCCCGGCTGAGGAGAAAACTGGAGTGTACAAGCTTGAATGCGATGACTGTGACAAATTCTATATAGGACAAACGGGCAGGCCGTCAGCCGAACGTTTTAAAGAACACCTGCCCAAAAGTGATATCTCGAAAACTAGATCCAGTTACGCTCAGCATTTAATGCTGTATAATCATAAGTATTCAGACTTCCACACAAACTTTAAACTGCTTCATAATTGTAAAAAGGGTGCATACATGAACGCTGTGGAGGAATATGAGATATACAGGGCTTCTAAGTTACAAACGGACCAGCTACTTAATGGCAAAGTTTCGTTCCGATTGAATCTGCTGTACAACACGGCCATCGATATCGATGGGTCAGCAGGCAATGATAACGGTTGTATAAGACAAAGTGCAACAGTTGGTCGTTGGCAACGAGACGATGCGCATCGGACTGTGCCGTGACTTTTTCGGTGTTAAATTATGTGTGGTGTTTTTGTGTTTGTGTATTTTAACTAGTTGACGACCCCTTTTGGGTGAATTTGATGTTTTTATAGTATTGGAACCTGATGATGAGAATTTATTCTCGAAACGCGTCGTTTTAAAAAAAAACCAAAGAAGTCACAAGACGGAAGTTAATACAGGTAATTGCCTAATATTAATTCTAAATATTTACTTTATTTTCTAATTTATTGATAGTTTTTACTTTATATTCATTAACTATTGCTATTTGTTTGATAACTTTTCAAAATAAAAATTTAAATAAAGCAAAATAAACTCTGCTTTTAAATAGTAATAGTCTTAACAATTTAAAATTAATCCAAAAGAGAGAAGTTGAGGAAATGCTTCTATCCTCAGAGAGATTGAAGTGTTTATTATTAAATAGTGTTACGATGTTACAAGGATTGTCTTGTTGTACAGTGAAAACAGAATAACTGACACCAGATGGAGTAGATAATTACAACTTTAATTATTACAGTTAAAAAAAAAAACAAGAGAGTTTTATACAATTCTTCAAGTTAAAGATTGTCCAATACACAAACAATAAATGTTACCTTATTACAGTTTTTCCACTAAGGAACACAATAATCACTTTACATTAAAACCACAAGTCACAACAACAATCAATCTGAAATTGTGCTGTTTCAGGCACTGGAAACTACGTCAATGTCTGACTTTGTACACATTGCGCATACCGAATGCTGGTAAAATAATCAACAAACATCTGGAATGCATGACTGGAATAATCTCATGTGTTGCATAATCACAATACGTGTTAAGTGTCACATAGCCATGTTTGTTATCTATGATCTCAATGTAGCACTGCCTCCTACTCTGTTCATCCCAAATTAGCAACCCTGCTTATATTCATTGTTTTACATTTGATTCTTGAAAGTAATCTTTTCACTTCCAGAGCACTTTCTCCACCACTTGCAAATACCTTTTCGTTGATTCTACTTTGCTTTCCCAGTTCACTTCCAATCTTTGTTGTTCTGTTCTTGTCCTGTTTCTGCGCCTTTTACTAAGAGTTCCTATTTTCACTTCTTTGGTCACCGTCATTAGCTTGATTGAATTGTTGGCTGTCCATACCATTCCACCCATGCAAAATTTATCTTCTCTTGGCCATCCCTCAGAACACTTTCTCTTAAGACCACAAATACCGATAGTTACTCAAAAGTGCCAAAAATCACCCTATTGATAATGTCTGTAATGAGCATTTGATAAGATCCTGGCGTACATGTATCCCAGCCTTTCCTAACACTTTGACGGGGGTTCCAGACACAGACTGGATGATACAAGAGCTAAATTGAGGTTTGAAGTGGCTGACTATCATAGTGTCATCCAGTCACCTGTGTAGACTGTAAATGGGCAGATTTATCTTTAATGAAACTGCTGACAAACCTGTGGTCTGATAAAGCATAGAGACTATGTGATGCAATTCTCCAAATGGTGTGTTCATGCCTTTCTCTCTGTATTTTAATCTCCCAACAATCTGTTTAAATGGCCGTGTTTTCCACAATTGTAACACATGGGTCTTTTTACCTTCGTTCAAAAAACTGTTATAGTGCTATTGATTTCTTAAATTGTTTTTCTTGAATCGTCTTTTTATTCTGTCCGTTGTGACTATTTTATCCAGTGACACTGGATTCATTTGATAACATATTTTTATTGATGTAGGTTGCTGGCTTGAAGAGTGCAAACAAGAGCGCCAGAGCTGTTCTGGTTCATGCCATTCTGAACACTATCTCTGATATCAACAAACTAAGGAGCGAAATCTGTGACCAGAAGTCCCCTGGTTAAGCCATTCTCATCAATTGATTGATATTTACTTCAAACTTCTGGAGGCTTTCCCCATAACTCTGTCACCTCTCTTTTTGTTGAACATGGTACATTTTGCACATATGCTGGTCACCACACCGTAATTCCAGATTTGTTAATTTGGCATATATGTTTTGGCTTTCTGGTGACACTTTCTGTATTAGCTCCATGGTAAGTCCTTTTAAAACAAGAATAAGTGAAAAGCCTTTTTTTCTGACCACTTATTTAAGCGAGGAGCAGTTTCAAAACATATCGCCCAGTGAGTGCTTCCATCAAACATTGGGGGCTTGGGGTGAACGAGTCCCGCTACAGTTAATGGTGGTTTTTTTTAACTCTTATATTTTTATCTTCTTAAGCATTTCATAAGCGTTTCAACTATTTATTTAATTCATATTTTACTTCAATTTTAATTTGTTTTGTTACATTTGAAATGTATCTTCTATACTTGTAATGTTTGATTTCATAGCTGTAAGAGATTTTCTATTTCAGATACTCTACTAACCTGCTTGTTCAGCTCACCTTTTAACGGTTTGAATTTTGCAGTGGTATCTTCTTGTACAGAGAACTTAACATCTTCTGGTTCACGGTTAAGTTCTAATTTTGCTGTTTCTGTGTTGTTTCATGCTTAAATTTTTCACCCAGTCATTTTACTGTTTCCTTCCTGTTGGTGTTTCTCATTTTGCACTTCATCCAAAGATGTAAAGACTATCATAACCAATTGCTGACTTCTATCCATTTTTTATGATCACTAACCATGCAAACAAGTATTTGCACTCTCACTGTCCCCTGATTTCCACTGTTAAAGGTCCTAAATCCAGTTTAGACACCAATTGTTGCGTGGATCGTTGTATAGTGTAAACAGAAAAACTGACAGTACAGTATATTTATGAAATTGCTAATTACAGCTTTAATTACAGTTAAAGACTATCCAATATACAAACGACTGTAACAGTACAGACTATTCATAAAGCACACTAGTTCAGGTATTGATAGTGCTGTTGGGATATCGGAAGGTAGTACATTATTGGGAGTAGTCATATAATTATTTAAGTGTTATAGAAAATATATTGTTATATGTGTCTATAAGAAAGAAGTTCACAAAGGACAACTTTGTCATTATTTTGACAATATAACTGGAGAAGATGAGGAAAGCGAAGTTTTACAGGTGCTTAACTGATACCCATTCTCGCTGAAACCAAGTGGAGTGATCCCTTAAAAATAGTTCCAGCGGATTAACTCGTTGAATTGGTGCTGAAGGAGAAACAACTCCACCATGCGCACGGTGAGTTACAGAACAATGTTTCATTTGGCAAAAACAGTACAAATTCTGATATAAAAAATGAATAAATAACCGAAAAATGGAGAGGCAAAATATGGTCGGTCACGTCTGAAGTGCAGTTTTCCACATGTTTGTAGAAGGAGAAACTCTTAGTTATTTTAATGTTTTGAAAATTGGATGAGTGTACAAACTAGTCCTGGTGAACAAAAAGAAAACTCAGAATGAAGTATTGAAAATAAATTCAGAGGTGACCAGTTGCACAATATGGGGTAAGGACAGTATGGTTGTGGCAATAAACATTTCTAAATGTGTAATTAAAATGCAAAGTGTCTAAACATAATTGAAAATTATTTGAAAAGGAACTTTTGGTAAAAATATATATAGTTTCAAGTATTCAGTGAAGCGATCTCATATGTAATTAAGTAAAACATATCACGCCATCTGATGTGGTCGATTACGTCACTGCTAAGGAATGCCAACAGATTCTGCGAGGTCAAGCAGAATTCCTTCAAAACCAGTAACTAGGTATCCACAACGATTAGGGGAGTGACCAAACTTATACATTATGGAATATAAATTTTTAAGATGATTATACTTCAAGTTTTATTTGTCACCTCACCCTCGCCTAACCTGTGCTCATCAGACTCACTTAAGATTCCTGGATCCAGTACTCTTCTGTAAGGGCTAGTGTGGATATTTATGGAAACATTTCAGTTGTTGTTTTTTATGGGGACAGAGTGCGGTTTCCACATTCCGCCTACAAAAATGTGGTGTGACCCAGGGTATATTTTTTAGTGTTACACAATGAATTTCACCTTATTACAGTTTACCACTAAGTAACACAAAAATCAATTTACACTAAAAACTGCATAACAAAAATCATTCCAAAATGCTGTCTAATATCACCAGATCCCAAATTAAAGTTGGCCAGTTGCTGGCATTTATATTTATACCCTGATGAAGTTTGAGAATAATCTACATTTTCCGATGCACTGAGACTAAATTGCATAGTTACAGGCACTAGAGCACTCTGGAAACTATGTCAGTGTCTGACCTAATACATATTGTGTAGACCAAATGCCGGTAGAATAATTGACAAATGTCTGGAACAATCTCGAACATTGTGTAATCACAAAGCATGTGAAGTGTCACATAGCCACATTTGTTATCTATTATCTCACTGTAGCATACTGTCATGACGGTCTACTGAACGTCGTATGGTACAGTGGAAAACAAAATACAAGACACCAATTAAGTCACTAATCACCAGCTTTATCACAGTTAAACAGTTCGTAATTAACAACAGTCTCTTACAACAAATCAAATAAAAATTGTTCACACACAATAAAATGTCAGCTAATATAAAACACAATTGTATTACAATTATACCGCCCGATTATAAAACACAACACTTTGCCACAATAACCATGAACTTTCGCTGTCCTTCCTGTTGAATCCGATAAACAACATTGTTGATTCTTTTTTTCACAGTATAGGGTCCTTCCCAGTTAGTTTGCAACTTGGGTGAGCGACCACGATGGTGCTCTGGCTTGAATAACCAGACCTGATCTCCTTCTTGGAAACCCACACTATGGCTGCGAATGTCATACCGAGTTTTCATTTTATCACTGGCAATCTTCAACCGCCCTCTTATCAAGCGATTCATTTCTCACAGTTGGTTTTCTAATTGCAAGGAATATTCTGTGGCTCTTGGGACTGAGTCTCAGGTAACCTGAACATCAAGTCCCCAGGAAGACGAATCTTCCGCCCAAACACCAATTTTGCTGGAGTCATCCCGGATGTGTCGTGTACTGATGATCTACATGCCATGTGGAATAGTGGTATACGTTGTCCCAGTCTGTTTGGTTCTCATAAAAAACCTTCGAAAGATGCTGCTCAAGTGTCCTATTGAATCTCTCAACCATCCCGTCCGACTGAGGATGCAAAGGCCTTTTGACCTGGTCTTTCGAATTCCGAGTAGACGGCATAATTCTTTAAACACACTTGATTCAAAATTTCTCCCTTGATCCGTACGGATTTCCATAGGGGCTCCATAATGGCAACAGGAGTTGTGAATTAACTCCTTTGCTACAGTGGTAACCTCCTGATTTGGAATTGCGTAGGCTTCCACCCACTTAGTAAAGTAGTCACCTACAACCATGGTGTACCGGTTTCCATCGTCAGTAACTGGGAATGGTCCAGCAATGTCTACTGCAATTCTCTCGAAAGGCAGTCCAACGTTATACTGTCTCATTTTCCCCCTGCTTCTGGTTTGTGGGCCCTTGCTTGCAGCACATATTTCACATGTCCGAACCCATTCCTCTACGTCGTGGCGAAGATGAAGCCAATAGAATCACTTCCGTATTTTGTCAAGGGTTTTTTAACGCCAAGATGGCCTCCAGACGTCCCATCATGCATCTCCTTCAAAACAGACTGCACTGTACTTCGGGGAACTATCAACTGCATGACCACGTCTCGTCCATCTGCACTTTCCCAAGCCCTTTTCAGCAATCCTTTCTCTAAGGTAAGGGATTCCCATTGTAGCCCTTCAGCACTTCTGAACCATGACAGATATCTTGCCAATCCGGGTGTGACCTTCCTCTTTTGCTGTCAAGATCGGTCCAATGTCTTCATCAGTCATCTGTTTCTTGTCGACAATCTTGTGTTATCCAGCCGTCTCCCAGAAAATCTATAGTGATGGCTTGAACATGTTCGCTGGCGTCTTGTTCTTCCCTTCTGTGGCAATGTCAGCAGTCTTCCGGGCATGGTCTTCGTGATAAGCCATCCGCATTACCATGCTGGCGCCCTTGCCGATGTTGCACCTTGAAGTTGTACTCTTGCGGACGTTCGAGCCACCTAGCCAACTGCCCTTCCGGATTTTTAAATCTCAAGAGCCATGCATTCCGTAGAGATATTTATGGAAGTGCTCCAAAGCTCGGACGATTGCCAGCAACTGTCTCCTTGTAACGCAATAATTTCTCTCTGGTTTAGAAAGTGTCTTGCTGTAATACGCTATTACTCGTTCTTCACCGTTTTGCACTTGAGACAAAACTGCTCCTAGACCAGTATTGCTTGCGTCTGTATCTACAATGTACTTCCCTTCGGAAGCTAGGAAAGCGAGAATTGGCTGCAAGCATGATCCAATTTTCAAAGTCCTAAATGCCTGATCACATTCTCTCGACCACTGGAAGTTTCGTTTATTTTCCGTTAGCTCATGTAGTGGTTTAGCAATACTAGCGAAGCCTTTCATAAAACGTCGGTAATATAAGCATAACCCCAGCAAACTCCGAACTTCGTGTTTACTCTTCGGAACTGGCCAGTCTCTTATGGTGTCTACTTTATTAGGATCACGCTAACACCCGCTGCCAAAACCAGATGGCCCAGATACTGTACTTCCTTCTGGAATAGAGAACACTTCTTCGGGCTCAGCTTCAGTTGGCCACTGTGAATTCTAGTTATAACCTCCTTAAGGTTTTCCAAATGGTCTTTGAAAGTTTTCCCGATGACTATGACATCGTCTAAATAAACAAGGGAAGTTTTCCATGTCAGTCCTCGGAGTACCAGGTCCATCAATCTTTCGAAAGTTGTTGGTGCATTACAGAGTCCAAATGGCATGAGGTTAAATTGGAATAAGCCACTTGGGGTCGAGAAAGCGATCTTTTCCTTGTCTTCTTGATGAAGACCCACTTGCCAATATCCACTCTTCAGGTCGAACGTGGAAAACCACCGTGCTCCGGACGTGTCGAGTGTATCAACGCGAGGTAACAGATAGCAATCTTTCTTTGTCACACCATTCAGCCTCCGATAGTCTACGCAGAAACGTAATCCACCATCCTTCTTCGCTACCAGGACTACCGGAGAAGACCATGCACTTGACGAAGGCTCGATTATTCCCTATGTCAACTTGTCCTGTACTAACCGAGACATTTCCTCTTGCTTAGATAATGGAAGCCTTCGAGGGGGTTGGCGTATCGGTGTTGTGTCCCCGGTATTGATGCGATGTTGTACAAGAGAGGTTCTTCCCAGTGACTGTCCCCGAACTGCAAAAGAATCTTTGAATTCATGTAAAAACCGTCTGAATTCTTTTACCTCACCACTTAAGAGGACAGAACAGTTCCGTCACTTTATTACTTGTCCAACCAATTTCTGGTGTCTTGCTATTCGTATCACTTGCTGTAGTTCGTTATCTTGGACACCGGCAGTAAATGTCTGTATCGCAAAACTCGTTCAAAAATCTTCTGGCGCTTCAGGATAGGCTAACTAGTCTGTCGATACTTGCTTCAAACTCTTGAAGGCTCTCCCTGGAATGTTGTCGCCTTCCTCTCAACTGGGTGCAGTACACATCTCGCAAATGTTTATCACCATACCGTAATTCCAGAGCTTTTATCAATTCGGCATAGGTGTTTTGGCTGTCAGGTGGCACTTTCTGTAGTAGTTCTGCCGCGGGTACTTTTAATGAGAGAACGACTGAAACTGCTTTGTCTTTCTCCGTCCAATTATTTGCGCATGCAGCAGCTTCAAATTGACGGAGGTACTTGCCCAGTGACTGCTTCCGTCAAAGGTTGGAGCTTTGACATGGACTGTCCCTACTGCAGGCAAAGTGACTTTCTCTATTAACTTATTTTCTGCATCTTTTTCTGTCTTTATCATTGGTACAGTCTGTTCACAAAGTTGTTTTGGTTGTACCGTCAGGCACTGCTCAACTTCGCTTTTAATTTGTTCTCTTATGTTTGCCATTGAGTTTTCTACTGCAGATATTTTATTTGACACAGATTCTTCTGACAGATATTTTTGTAGACATCGATTCTTCAACAAGCAAGACAGATTTTTCTACTTCAGCTATTTTTAATGTAATTGATTCTTGTACCTCCAATATTTTAGTAACTTGCTTATTAAGCTCACCTCGTACGAGACCCAACTCTGCACGGTTTGTTCTCGTGTCTGCTTTTGCTCCTGTATTAATTCCTTGATATCTTCTGTTCTTCTTTTTGTCTTTCTTCTGTTTCTAGCATTAGTGCTTTCTGATGTTCCTCAGCCTCTTCTCTTTCCTGCCTGCATTTTCATCCTGTCGTTTTTCTGCTTCTTCTCTTTCTTGTCTTCGTTCTTCTTTTGTCTCTTCCCGTGTCTGCCGCAGCAGCGCTTGGAAAGCTTCCATCATCTGACTGGCATCCATTGTTTACCTATTAATTACGAATTACCTAGTCTTGTACAAAGTGTCCACTGTTTCCACTATTAACCGTTCTATCCCACTTCTGACACCACTGTTACGATGGTCTACTGAACATCGTATGGTACAGTGGAAAACAAAATACAAGACACCAATTAAGTCACTAATCACCAGCTTTAATTATCACAGTTAAACATTTCGTAATTAACAACACATTCTCTTACAACAAATCAAATAAAAATTGTTCACATGCAATAAAATGTCAACTAATATAAAACACAATTGTATTATAATTATACCGTCCGATTATAAAACACAACACTTTGCCACAATAACTATGCACAGAGTAATCACTTGTAATCGCCCGACAATAAACTCGAACCGCACTGTAATATATCGCAATTATAACTGAAACTGAACATCGTTGAGTACTGGTATTTATCCCCCCACCCGAAATACTAGATTATTCCATACTGCGTGTTAGCTTTACACTATAACGTAACTGATTGTGGCCTTGACACAGTGCGTGCGGCGACACAAATTCTGGCACAGCTAGAAAATGCGCTGAGAATCACGTACACCACAACATTCAGCTAGATTCCTCTGGAACATTCGATAAACACGTAGATGGTTCTGTAATATAACAATACTATGAAGTTTTACTTATCTGAAAGATTATATTATTTACCATATCAATGGAAACTGAAATGATATAACAAGATTGTTTTAAATAAAGTGTAGAAAAAGGTATGCTTAAAGTTTCTTAACACACATCTCAACAGTTCTAAATTTGATATTTTGAATTTAATGCATGATTTATATTCAACATTGACATACCACAACATATTCCTGCAGATATTAATGGTTTCAATACAGAACAAATCACTATGGAGGACCTACTTGAAATGAAAAAAATAAATGCAATTTTGCAACCTTACTTAGAAGAAATTGTAGCTATGCTAGCAAAATAACTGATGATACAGACATTAGAGAAATAGTTTAACCTTGGAAATTCTTCCAACTATAACAGAGGAACACGACTGACACGACATGTTCATAGGTCTATAGCAGAATAAAAAATACCCAGGATATGATTTAAACTGTTCAGAAAAAAGTTGGAAATGGTAATTATAAGTCATACTGTCATAAAAATAAACTGCTTGAAAGTAAAGAAAGGGCCTTACACTACACACATTCCAGCAAACCAGAGAGGTCTGGCTCAAGACAAACCCATAATGGGTAGAGTGCCCACACGCTCAAGTCTGCCTCAAGGTGGAATTAAGTCAGTAGTAAACCAACTTTTCAAGTACCCACAAAGCCATAATAATTACTATTTTAAAATATTATGTAAAAATTACAGTTTCAGAAAACATCCGAAGACTGGAGGAATACTGCAAGCGGCTTTGAAGAAAAGGGGAATTTTCTACTCTGTGTAGGCAGTTTAGATGCAAAACATCAATATTATTCTTTCAAATGGAAGCGGTTCAGAGTTTTTAATTATAGAGGTCAACACAGTTCTATTGGCAATAGTGGATGCAGATTGTCAATTTATAATGAGCGATTTTTTAACAAATGGAAGACTTTTGAATGGTGTAATTTTACAAAACACAAATATTTTTTGAAAAGCTTAATAATCAATTAAACATCCACATGAGAATATAAGAAATACAACCAACAGTCCTGGCCTATGATGCCTTTGAGAGTGGATATGTTAAAACCTTTTGACAGAGTTTTATAACTATAAAGATGTTGCAATCATTCGTCTCCCGCCGAATGCAACAATCCACGAATTGTACCTTGCCCGACGCATTGACGTCACGCCCTCCCTTTTACTAACCCTGTCGTTCGCTTTGTAAAATCTCGTCAGTCTCTCATCAAACGCTGGGAGCTGAGCGGCCCGTCGCCGGACTCTCGTCAAGTATGGGAGCCTCAATAACCAAGGTAACTATGATTGTTTTTGAGCTATCGTAAATCAATGCTAGTGGCTAATAATTTTGTATATTACGTTTGTAACGAAAAGAAGAAAACTTGTAATAGATGTAAAAAGATTGTTATCCATCACCAACCAAGACATGTCTTGTCTGTAATACTCAGCCTCGCCAAAAATTAAATTTCAGTCAGTCAACTTGATGAAAAGACCCAAGATATGTAAGGTTGAGTGTCAGTACTCGTTATATATGTAATTTAAAGTCATAACCTTGTAATGCTATTTTGTAATATTGTAAATTGTAACACGCACTGTATGAATGCATGCGTGCGTGTTAATCGAACAATGTGGGTATAAAAGTGTACTAAAACATGTGAAAACTTTCAGTTTAAAACTTGGTTCAACGTTCCGGACAGAAGACACGAGAACACAAACTTAGTACAGTTTTACACGGTCTTCCAGCACAGACATAGCAGTGGTTCAGACCAGGTACGGAGGAACACGCGGCCGTAGCGACCAGATACAACAGATCGCAAAAAGGATTTATCTGGATTGCCAAGTAACATTTTTACCTAATAACTTACGGTGCTAGTTGCTGCATAATCACGAAGCAAAAGCGAGACAAACTAGTTACTCGTCATAAGTGTCAGAAACAATTTTATAAACTTTTGCGATAGATAACAGTGTTAGAAATTTATAAATAGATCACAGCGTGTACGCTGTACACCATTTTGTAAACTAGCATCGATTTATGCGACACCCCCATATTTAGCATTTAACATTTTCTATATTCAGTTTTTCAAAAGAAATTAGCTCAGTACTGACCGTTGCTGACTGGCACATAATTAAGTAAATTTCAGAGGCTCGTAATGTTTTTGAAATAAACGGGTCGCATCCGACTCAGCTCACAGATTGATGCTTTCAACAATTTCTTTTACTCGCACCTCCTCCTTTTATATAATTATGTTAATTATAGAAACACTTGAGAAATAAGTTGTAACACAGGAAAGGTGTCTTAAGTATTTTGGTGGATTTAGATATTATGTTATGTTATTTGTGTGTAGTACTGCCGCAGCAAAGGTCAACACGGTTTTATTAGAATTACACCTAACTTTTCTAGAAGAAAAATATTTAATTATTGCACATCACGAGTGAGTGTTCACAACGTAAGCTTACTTGGAATTTTGGCATCCTGGTTCCAAACATTTCACATTCAAATTAAATTGTTGTAACTACATAAAATTGATTCTGTAGTCATGGTATGTTATGTTTTATATAATTTCCATGAAAAGTGTTCCAAATGTTTTGATCATAAGAATATCGAAGAAGGAACTAGAACTTCAGGGTTTGTGACAGTTGGTTCCATGGAGTGTGTGAAACGAAGAACCTTCCAAAATACTGCAAGTGTTTTTGGCCAAGCTCCATGAAAAATCAATTTCATTAACAGCTGAATTTATAAATCAAATTATAAATAAGAAACAGAAACAGAAAAACCATAACTACAAACAATAAATTTTGTTAGTTATACATTAACCTATTGGCTCTATTTCTTTCAACATTACTATTAACAATCCAAAATCAGTACCCCCTTTTAACCGATCATGGTAATTCTTGCCTTCAACTTGCCACAAGCAAGGAAAATCTCTATACAAATTAATACATTCTTCTAATAATTATTTTGCACGGGAAGACATGACATAACAAGAAAAATAAAATATAAACATGGATAAAAAACTCAAGAATAATCAATAATATAGGATCAATAAAAAGTACGTTTGCCAAGGGTTAACCTATAAGTCTGTACAGACTCAATGCTGGCTAGGCTGGTTCACATACACTGCCTGGCCTGTTGGAGGGGACAATCCAAAGGCAAGATGAACACATTTTTGAATTTACTCTTGAGGCTGCCATGCCTTAAGGCCAATCTCGCTACACACGAGCAGTAATTGCGTGCAGCCTTGAGGCAGGGTTTTCTGGCTAGCCGGAGCATGTGTAGGGCCCTTAAAATAATTATCACCACAGTCTTCACTAATTTTAACCAAAAGTTACAATTTTACTGTACCTTTTTTAATGAACAAATTAACATTAACATGGAAATAGCAAATAACTCACAAATAAATAGCAAACATTAATTATCATATGCATTTTTCTGCTAAATATTTTGTCCAAGACATACTATCAGCCATTTTAAAATAATACTTTATAATTTGTTGATTTTAATGATAATTATTGTTATATTTTTATCTCTTTAGTAATATTGAATTATAATATACAGTATTCAACACCATACATTACACAGAAAAATATCGGTATGGAGAACCATACATGACTTCCATATTCTAAGATTTATATTTAAAATCATTTTCGAAATGAAATATTACCATAGAAACTACTTCTTTCTACTTACTGCTTCAGCATTAACCACAGTACTGTGGTCACTAACGTATATTTAAAATCATTTTCGAAATGAAATATTACCATAGAAACTACTTCTTTCTACTTACTGCTTCAGCCTTAACCACAGTACTGTGGTCACTAACGTATACCACCTCACGTTATCGCACTCGATTTTCACTGATGATGGCAGTCGATGGCATTGCCGAAACGTCTGGTTTTGTAGAAAACATTGGACTACGGCCAAATATCCCGAGAAGGAATTTTAACAAACACTACTTCTTTGTTGCCGATAACGTTGTACACATATATATAAAATATATGCATAAAATTAATGGCTTGTATAAGTTAATGATTGATCTCCATTAAGTAGTGCTCAAGTTTCCAAAGTTTTAATATTATGATGTCCGTAATTAAAACATCAGAGCAGGTTTAGTGTGAATGAGGGTACACTGTGGACAAAAATTTTCAACATTACAAAAATTTTCAACATTTCCTATTGAGCGGTGCTTAGAGTAAAGCTGCGAATCTACAGTGTATGTTTCACAGAACAAACACGCGAAAAAGAAGGAGCGCTCCGAAGTCACTCATGGACCCTCAGCATCTTGCAGAGGGTTCATTCCCTAAAGACGAAAAGTCTGTCTATGAATCGTTCCTCTGTAAACACGTGCAGTTACATTGCCCAGCGATCCACAGGAAGCAAATTGATGTCCATTTTTTCGGCTTGCACGCGTTAGTTGGTGTAGGTTTCGGCACTTTATTAGATGGCTGGGACACGTATTCCGTATGAATGTTACGAGGATGCCCAAAACTATATTAAGCGGAACGATACTGGGCAAAAGAAGAAGAGGAAGGCCTCGAAGAAGATGGCAGCAGGATGTGGAAGAAGATCTAAGAAAGATGGGCATTAGGAACTGGAAACTGAAGGCAGTGGACAGAGATGAGTGGAGACGGGTCGTAGCGGAGGCCAAGGTTCACCATGGGCTGTAGTGCTGGAGAGTAGTAGTAGTAGTAGTAGGTTTCGGCACTTTCCATTTAAAAAGCGTGCAAATGTAAGAAAATAAACATGAGTGAGGCCAGAAATAATGTGAATTGTGTGTGTGTGTGTGTCTTACCTACCTTTTTATTGCTGTAGGCATAATAATAAAAAGGAAACGTAAACATTACATAACTGAGATATGCTTACCTGCCACGAACGATATATTATTTTATACATGGAGGAGTTCAGTGACATACACACGTACAGAAGAATTATATATATAAAGATATTAACTCATACATAATTTAAATTAAAATGAAAAAATTATAATTTTATTGCCTGGCAACAAAATTATTTTATTTTACTTCCATATTCCTTAAGGAATGGAAGTATGGTGATGGCAAAAAAAATCGTGTTCGAGATTATTGCAGATTCTGATTGTACTACACTCAAAACATGAAAAAAGTCGTTTTCCGAAAAGTGTCTGTGTGTGTGTCTGTGTGTCTATGTGTAGATTTTTTTCTATGGCAAACGATAACTGCCGCAAATTCAAACAGAATCAAATAATTTTTTGCATATAGCCCTGATTTGTAGAGTACTCACAACCTATTGTTTTTGGTGAAGATCGGTTGAGGGAAACGGGTAGTTTAATGGCAACGGTTTTTTTTATCAAGGGAAATTTTTTTTTTTTGGCAAACGATAACAGCCGCAAATTCAAACAGAATTAAATAATGTTTCGTATACTGCACTGAATTGTATAGTTCTAAAGACCTATTTTTTTTGGTGAAGATCGGTTAAGGGAAAGGGGTAGTTTACTGGTAACGTTTTATGTTTAACAAGGGTATTTCCTATGGAAAACGATAACAGCCGCAAATTCAAACAGAATCAAAAGAATATTTGCATACAGCCCTAAATTGTAGAGTTCTCAAGACCTATTGTTTTTGGTGAAGATCAGTTAAGGGAAAGGGGTAGTTTACCTGCAACGTTTTTTTAATACGGGTATTTTCTATGGCAAACGATAACAGCTGCAAATTGAAACAGAATCAAATAATGTTTTGCATACAGCCCTGATTTGTAGAGTACTCATGACCTATTGTTTTTGGTGAAGATCGGTTAAGGGGAAGGGGTAGTTTACCAGCAACGTGTTTTTATCAAGCGTATTTTCTATGGCAAACGATAACAGCCGCAAATTCAAACAGAATCAAATAATTTTTTGCATACGTCCCTGAATTGTAGAGATCTCAAGGACTTTCGATTTTGGTGAAGATCGGTTAAGGGGAAAGGGTAGTTTACCTGCAACCTTTTACGTTTTAACAAGAGTAAAGTACTTGAAAATTCATTTAAACTTTTTGAAACAATGGTAATTGTTAAAAATAAAATAATTTTGTTGCCAGGCAATAAAATTATAAATTTTTCATTTTAATGTAATATAATATTTTTCATTTAATACAGCAATAAAAAGGCAGGTAAGACACACACACACACACACACACACACACACACACACACACACACACACACACACACACACACACACACACACACACACACACACACACACACACACATTCACGTTATTTCTGGCCTCACTCATGTTTATTTTCTTACATTTGCACGCTTTTTAAATGGAAAGTGCCGAAACCCACACCAACATAACGCATGCAAGCCGAAAAAATGGACATCAATTTGCTTACTGACGAAGCTAGTAGTTAATGAATGGGTAGGCAAAAATCTTATCTTAAATTTTTTTTAAGGAATCACTAAAAGGACGGTGGTTCAAATCGGACGCTGAGGTAGAGTTTTCTGTAACCGAATGGTTCCACAAACAGCCGTAAGAATTTTACTAGCAGGGAATCTACAGGTTAGCGCAACAGTGGAACTCATGTCTTAATGTTATTGGAGACTTCTTTTAAAATCGTTGAATAAAAAATGCTTTACAGCTCTATATGTTTTTCTATTGAACAATCCTTGTATTAGTCATACACAATAATACAACTGATTGAACTTCAAAATTTTAAACTTCTCCTTATTACAGCGTTCGTTTTATTCCAGTTATTAAAGCGAAGCTTTTTATGTCGGGGGTCCGCACGGAGAGGATTGAGCAGGAAAAAATCGTTACGAGAGAAGCGTCACGAGAGAATCGTCACGCGCGTTCGGAGCAGTGGCGAAGCTAGTAGTTAATGAATGGGTAGGCAAAAATCTTTTTTTAAGGAATCACTAAAAGGACGGTGGTTCAAATCGGACGCTGAGGTTGTTTGCTGTAAGCGAATGGTTTCACAAACAGCCGTAAGAATTTTACTAGCAGGGAATCTACAGGGTAGTGCAACAGTGGAACTCATGTTAATGGAGACTTCTTTTAAAATCGTTGAATAAAATATCGGTATGGAGAACCATACATGACTTCCATATTCTAAGATT